>RPFO01000658.1:2500-90192 GCA_009746045.1 Mesostigma viride
GAGGGAGAGGGAGAGGGAGAGGGAGAGGGAGAGGGAGAGGGAGAGGGAGAGGGAGAGGGAGAGGGAGAGGGAGAGGAGAGGGAGAGGGAGAGGGAGAGGGAGAGGGAGAGGGAGAGGGAGAGGGAGAGGGAGAGGGAGAGGAGAGGGAGAGGGAGAGGGAGAGGGAGAGGGAGAGGAGAGGAGAGGGAGAGGGAGAGGGAGAGGGAGAGGGAGAGGGAGAGGGAGAGGGAGAGGGGAGAGGGAGAGGAGAGAGGGAGAGGAGAGGGAGAGGAGAGGGAGAGGAGAGGGAGAGGGAGAGGGAGAGGAGAGGAGAGGAGAGAGAGGAGAGGAGAGAGGGAGAGGAGGGAGAGGAGGGAGGAGGGAGGGAGAGGAGAGGAGAGGGAGAGGAGAGGGAGGAGGGAGGGAGGGAGGGAGGGAGGGAGGGAGGGAGGGAGGGAGGAGGGAGGGAGGGAGGGAGGGAGGGAGGGAGGGAGGGAGGGAGGGAGGGTTTAGCCACATCGTGTTTTGTTCTTGGATTGATGACGCACCGCACGCAACGCTCGTGACCTGCACCCGCAGGCGAAAAAGAACAAACCACAATGATAGCATGGTTGTGAGTGACAATTGACGACATCACGCTACAAGGAGCATGACGCAAAAGGGATTAAAAATCGGCATGAAAAACCTGGTGAAAAATAAGAGGGAGAGGGGGGGAGAGGGAGAGGGAGAGAGAGTCGTCGTTCAGGAAGCCGTCATGACGCAAAATGGGATGAATACTCAACATGCCAGGTGAAAAAAAATTAGGAAAACCACGTACGTAAAATCCCGCAACTCACTCTTGTTGGAGCTGATGCTGCTGTCGTTGTTGTTGTTGTCAGGCCCGTTGTTCTTGATTTAATGATGTAAGTGCTGCTCGTACGCAACGCTCGTGACCTGCACCCGCAGGCGAAAAAGAACGAACCACAATGATAGTATTGTTGTGAGTGACAATTGACGACATCACGCTACAAGGAGCATGACGCAAAAGGGATTTAAAATCGGCATGAAAAACCTGGTGAAAAATAAGAGGGAGAGGGGGGGAGAGGGAGAGGGAGAGAGAGTCGTCGTTCAGGAAGCCGTCATGACGCAAAATGGGATGAATACTCAACATGCCAGGTGAAAAAAAAAATAGAAAAACCACGTACGTAAAATCCCGCAACTCACTCTTGTTGGAGCTGATGCTGCTGTCGTTGTTGTTGTTGTCAGGCCCGTTGTTCTTGATTTCCAAAGAAGAAAGCCGTGAAGCTGCTCGTACGCATTATGGGGGCTGCACCCGCAGGCGAAAAAGAACGTGGACCACAGTCGGTCACTGGACGTGCGGTGGCGGGCGTGGTGGGCGCATCCGGCGGTGCGCGCCTGCAAAACACCGCATCAATTACCTGGGCGGGCTGGGTGCGCACCTTCCAAAGTCCCTGGTGTGTGTCAGTGCAGCGTCGACATGGCATGCGTGGAGGATATTGCGTACGTACGACGAATCATGTGAAACGACTGGTCCAACCTGAAAAATTTTAAATTTTTGCCGTGTCCAGTAACGGTCCTAGGTTGCACCCGCGGGACGTTCCGACAGCTGTACAGAAAAGATCACAAAGATACGCCGCGCAACGACGCCTGTGCCCGGCAAATCATTTGTGAGCCCGGAACTGAACAGTCACTGCAAATGTCGAGTATTTATTGCTCCACCCCCACAAAAAAGCGTTCCGGACCTGTTCGAAGCGAAGAGCACTGACAGGGATCGGACCCGAGCCAGATTTGTGTGCGGACCATGATGGCTGGCCTCCCTCACTCCGCAACCTCACTCTGGACGCAGGTTCGAATCCTGTCAGTGCTATTCGCTTCGAACAGTTCCGGAACGCTTTTTTGGGGGGGTGGAGCAATAGATTTTCGACGTGTGTAGTGACTGTTCAGTTCCCGACTCACATTTGCCGGGCACTGGCGTCATTCCGCGGCGTATCTTTCTGATCTATTCTGTACAGCTGCCGGAACGTCCCGCGGGTGCAACCTAGGACCGTTACTGGACACGGCAAAAATTTAAAATTTTTCAGGTTGGACCAGTCGTTTCACATGATTCGTCGTACGTACGCACATATCCTCCACACATGTAGGGCAGGTTGTACAACATTCTGTGCGCCAACCATGTGTACTACATGTATCGATTAGTATCACTACATGTATATTCCATCATGATCGCAGGATTAGTAACTACTGGGCTACAAATAGGCGCGAGATGGGAAGCGGCGCGGCGCGAATGCCAGTAGACATTTCCGCGATATTTTTAGGTCTGCTGCTAGAGCTAGATGTGCTCTACGCCCTGATACCGGACATCACTATGTTTCGACCAAGACTACAGGGACTAATTAACGGTTACAGTACAGGGGGTACCCAGGTCCACCGGGACGAAAGTGAATGTAAAATAATTACGAACATGCATATTCGAGGCTATGGCGGTGCAGAAAACTGATTGGTGTAGGAGCATCGATGCATGGATTCGTTCCAAATTTTGTAGGCATTATTTGTGCGTTGTAAAGATGCTGTAGCCGCAGTCGCGCAACATTTACTGAGGTGCGCAATCATCTCGGTCTGGGTTTTACTGCGTCAACGCGTGTTTATTGTGACGGGAGTGACAATGAAGCTAGCACTTGTTATCGGCGGCTTTATAATTGAATATTTCGCATCGAGTAAATTTGTTACGATGTATTTCGAATATTTCATTAGTGTCGTGGGCCAGGAAAGTCTTGACGCATCGGCCCTGTCGTCAGCTTGCTAGCTGTCCTTGAGCCTTTTTTTTTGCGGTTTCGACCTGGCGTAGTTTAGTGTCCCTGCGGTTACCGTCGACAAGATAAAGTCGTCGTATCACTCGGTAAGTAATCTCGGACTCATTGTTGAAGGTTTGGGATGTCAAATTTGCTTCGTTACTACTTTTCTGTAATTGTTTGTGGTGGTGGTTGCGCACAGCCATTACGGTCAGATTTTCATCAGTTTTGTGCATGATTGGCTGCGTCTGCACCAAATATACTAGAATAATGATTGATGTTACATGTAAATAAGTTCTATATGGTATCATGATGGTTTCTATAGCCTAAATCCTTAAGAATAGATGGTATCCTGGCCTGTTTTTGGTTAGCCTTTTAGCTTTGTTAGTATGGCTGTTGTGCAGTCACCCCATCTGTCTTCATGTAACACCTGTGGAGGTCCCAGTGCCCTGCTTGCATTCAAAAGAAGGTCCATGAGTTGTCTCTGTGTCATTTCATCTCAGGCAAGCATATGGAGGTCATTTTTTATGTTGTGGATGCATGGGCTACGTAGCCCCTTGCACACGTGCATTTGGGCCTTGGCACAGTGGTATACCTGCTAGTAGAGCTTGGTAGCCACCACATGGTGACGTTTTCTTTAGAACAACATGAAGCATAGTTTAAGCTGTGTGTTAGTGATCATTTTGAGCATTACCCGGCCATTCAAAAGCACCATTGTGCACGCCTCATACCATTGTAATGCCACTTAGTGCCGCATGTCGCCCCGTAGCCAGCTAACAGCTGAAATGATGAAGCCCAGCATATAAGGAGCTCCAGTTAGCATTTCCAATGATCTAGGCTTACTTTTACTTATTTAGTCTAGCACTGACATGTGAGAAAAACTGTGCATGGCTACCTATGTTTAATCGCTGTTATGGATGTTCTGTATGCTGGAATTGATGAAATAATGCATGTTTGATCATTTATGATGTTTTATGATGCTACGGACTGAGGCGCCTGCCTTGTAATGCCATTCATGTACGTAGACGGGCCATGATGACACCATGGGAGCCTGAATCCTCATCATTTTGTTTATGAGACATCCATGTACGTAGGCCAGCCATGATGACACCAATGGAGCCTGAATCCTCATCATTAATTACATACATGCCATCCATGTACGTAGGCCAGCCATGATGACACCATGGGAGCCTGAATCCTCATCATTTACTATTCCTTGACATCCATGTACGTAGGCCAGCCATGATGACCCCAATGGAGCCTGAATCCTCATCATTTACTATTCCTTGACATCAATGTACGTAGGCCAGCCATGATGACCCCAATGGAGCCTGAATCCTCATCATTAATTACATACATGCCATCCATGTACGTAGGCCAGCCATGATGACACCATGGTAGCCTGAATCCTCATCATTAATTACATAAATGCCATTCATGTACGTAGACGGGCCATGATGACACCATGGGAGCCTGAATCCTCATCATTTTGTTTATGAGACATCCATGTACGTAGGCCAGCCATGATGACACCAATGGAGCCTGAATCCTCATCATTAATTACATACATGCCATCCATGTACGTAGACGGGCCATGATGACACCATGGGAGCCTGAATCCTCATCATTAATTACATAAATGCCATTCATGTACGTACACGGGCAATGATGACACCAATGGAGCCTGAATCCTCATCATTATATACATAAATGCCATCCATGTACGTACACGGGCAATGATGACACCATGGGAGCCTGAATCCTCATCATTAATTACATAAATGCCATTCATGTACGTAGACGGGCCATGATGACACCATGGGAGCCTGAATCCTCATCATTTTGTTTATGAGACATCCATGCACGTAGGCCAGCCATGATGACACCAATGGAGCCTGAATCCTCATCATTAATTACATACATGCCATCCATGTACGTAGGCCAGCCATGATGACACCATGGGAGCCTGAATCCTCATCATTAATTACATAAATGCCATTCATGTACGTAGACGGGCCATGATGACACCATGGGAGCCTGAATCCTCATCATTTTGTTTATGAGACATCCATGTACGTAGGCCAGCCATGATGACACCAATGGAGCCTGAATCCTCATCATTAATTACATACATGCCATCCATGTACGTAGACGGGCCATGATGACACCAATGGAGCCTGAATCCTCATCATTAATTACATACATGCCATCCATGTACGTAGACAAGCCATGATGACACCATGGGAGCCTGAATCCTCATCATTTTTTTTTCTTTGACATCCATGTACATACGTAGGCCAGCCATGATGACACCAATGGAGCCTGAATCCTCATCATTAATTACATAAATGCCAACCATGTACGTAGGCCAGCCATGATGACACCATGGGAGCCTGAATCCTGATCATTTTGTTTATGAGACATCCATGTACGTAGGCCAGCCATGATGACACCAATGGAGCCTGAATCCTCATCATTAATTACATACATGCCATCCATGTACGTAGGCCAGCCATGATGACACCATGGGAGCCTGAATCCTCATCATTAATTACATAAATGCCATTCATGTACGTAGACGGGCCATGATGACACCATGGGAGCCTGAATCCTCATCATTTTGTTTATGAGACATCCATGTACGTAGGCCAGCCATGATGACACCATGGAGCCTGAATCCTCATCATTAATTACATACATGCCATCCATGTACGTAGACGGGCCATGATGACACCAATGGAGCCTGAATCCTCATCATTAATTACATACATGCCATCCATGTACGTAGACAAGCCATGATGACACCATGGGAGCCTGAATCCTCATCATTAATTACATAAATGCCAACCATGTAGGTAGGCCAGCCATGATGACACCATGGGAGCCTGAATCCTCATCATTTTTTTTTCTTTGACATCCATGTACATACGTAGGCCAGCCATGATGACACCAATGGAGCCTGAATCCTCATCATTAATTACATAAATGCCAACCATGTACGTAGGCCAGCCATGATGACACCATGGGAGCCTGAATCCTGATCATTTTTTTTTCTTTGACATCCATGTACGTAGGCCAGCCATGATGACACCATGGGAGCCTGAATCCTCATCATTAATTTCATACATGCCAACAACACGTAGACGGGCCATAATGACACCACGGGAGCCTGAATCCTGATCATTTTTTTTTCTTTGACATCCATGTACGTAGGCCAGCCATGATGACACCATGGGAGCCTGAATCCTCATCATTTTTTTTCTGAGACATCCATGTACGTAGACAGGCCATGATGACACCATGGGAGCCTGAATCCTCATCATTAATTACATAAATGCCATCCATGTACGTAGACGGGCCATGATGACACCATGGGAGCCTGATTCCTCATCATTATGTAATTACATACATGCCATCCATTTATGTAACTAATGATGAGGATTCAGGCTCCCATTTGGTCATCATGGCTTGTCTACGTACATGGATGGCATGTATGTAATTAATGATGAGGATTCAGGCTCCCATGGTGTCATCATGGCTTGTCTACGTACATGGATGGCGATTTTGTAATTAATGATGAGGATTTAGGCTCCTGGCATGGGGTCATCATGGCCCGTCTACGTACATGGATGGCATTTATGTAATTAATGATGAGGATTTAGGCTCCTGGCATGGGGTCATCATGGCCCGTCTACGTACATGGATGGCATTTATGTAATTAATGATGAGGATTCAGGCTCCCATGGTGTCATCATGGCTTGTCTACCTACATGGTTGGCATATATGTAACCTGAATCCTCTCATAAAAAAAATGATGAGGATTCAGGCTGAGTCCATTGGTGTCATCATGGCTGGCCTACGTACATGGATGTCAAGGAATAGTAAATGATGAGGATTCAGGCTCCCATGGTGTCATCATGGCTGGCCTACGTACATGGATGGCATGTATGTAATTAATGATGAGGATTCAGGCTCCATTGGTGTCATCATGGCTGGCCTACGTATGTACATGGATGTCAAAGAAAAAAAAAACGATGAGGATTCAGGCTCCCATGGTGTCATCATTGCCCGTGTATGTACATGGTTGGCATTTATGTAATTAATGATGAGGATTCAGGCTCCATTGGTGTCATCATGGCCCGTCTACGTACATGGATGGCATGTATGTAATTAATGATGAGGATTCAGGCTCCATTGGTGTCATCATGGCTGGCCTACGTATGTACATGGATGTCAAAGAAAAAAAAATGATGAGGATTCAGGCTCCCATGGTGTCATCATGGCCCGTGTACGTACATGGACGTCAAGGAATAGTAAATGATGAGGATTCAGGCTCCCATGGTGTCATCATGGCCCGTCTACGTACATGGATGGCGATTTTGTAATTAATGATGAGGATTTAGGCTCCCAGGGTGTCATCATGGCCCGTCTACGTACATGGATGGCATTTATGTATTTAATGATGAGGATTCAGGCTCCCATGGTGTCATCATGGCCCGTCCACGTACATGGATGTCAAGGAATAGTAAATGATGAGGATTCAGGCTCCCATGGGGTCATCATGGCTTGTCTACGTACATGGTTGGCATTTATGTAATTAATGAGGAGGATTCAGGCTCCCATGGTGTCTCCATGGCTGGCCTACGTACATGGATGGCCTTTATGTAAGTAATGATGAGGATTCAGGCTCCCATGGTGTCATCATGGCCCGTCTACGTACATGGTTGGCATTTATGTAATTAATGAGGAGGATTCAGGCTCCCATGGTGTCATCATGGCCCTTCTACGTACATGGATGTCAAGGAATAGTAAATGATGAGGATTCAGGCTCCCATGGTGTCATCATGGCCCGTCTACGTACATGGATGTCAAGGAATAGTAAATGATGAGGATTCAGGCTCCCATGGTGTCTCCATGGCCCGTCTACGTACATGAATGGCAAGTATGTAATTAATGATGAGGATTCAGGCTCCCATGGGGTCATCATGGCCCGTCTACGTACATGGATGGCATTTTTGTATATAATGATGAGGATTCAGGCTCCCATGGTGTCATCATGGCTTGTCTACGTACATGGATGGCATTTATGTAATTAATGATGAGGATTCAGGCTCCCATGGTGTCTCCATGGCCCGTCTACGTACATGAATGGCAAGTATGTAATTAATGAGGAGGATTCAGGCTCCCATGGTGTCATCATGGCCCGTGTACGTACATGGATGGCATGTATGTAGTTAATGATGAGGATTCAGGCTCCCATGGTGTCATCATGGCCCGTCTACGTACATGGATGGCATTTATGTAATTAATGATGAGGATTCAGGCTCCCATGGTGTCATCATGGCTTGTCTACGTACATGGTTGGCATTTATGTAACCTGAATGCTCTCATAAAAAAAATGAAGAGGATTCAGGCTCCATTGGTGTCATCATGGCTGGCCTACGTACATGGATGTCCAGGAATAGTAAATTATGAGGATTCAGGCTCCCGTGGTGTCATCATGGCTTGTCTACGTACATGGTTGGCATTTATGTAATTAATGAGGAGGATTCAGGCTCCCATGGTGTCATCATGGCCCGTCTACGTACATGGATGTCATTTATGTAATTAATGATGAGGATTCAGGCTCCCATGGTGTCATCATGGCCCGTCTACGTACATGGATGTCAAAGAAAAAAAAAATGAGGAGGATTTAGGCTCCCATGGTGTCATCATGGCCCGTGTACGTACATGGATGGCATGTATGTAGTTAATGATGAGGATTCAGGCTCCCATGGTGTCATCATGGCCCGTCTACGTACATGGATGGCATTTATGTAATTAATGATGAGGATTCAGGCTCCCATGGTGTCATCATGGCTTGTCTACGTACATGGATGGCATTTATGTAATTAATGATGAGGATTCAGGCTCCCATGGTGTCTCCATGGCCCGTCTACGTACATGGATGGCATGTATGTAGTTAATGATGAGGATTCAGGCTCCCATGGTGTCATCATGGCTTGTCTACGTACATGGATGGCATGTATGTAATTAATGAGGAGGATTCAGGCTCCCATGGTGTCTCCATGGCTGGCCTACGTACATGGATGTCAAGGAATAGTAAATCATGAGGATTCAGGCTCCCATGGTGTCATCATGGCCCGTCTACGTACATGGATGTCAAGGAATAGTAAATGATGAGTATTCAGGCTCCCATGGTGTCATCATGGCTTGTCTACGTACATGGTTGGCATTTATGTAATTAATGAGGAGGATTCAGGCTCCCATGGTGTCATCATGGCCCGTCTACGTACATGGATGTCAAGGAATAGTAAATGATGAGGATTCAGGCTCCCATGGTGTCTCCATGGCCCGTCTACGTACATGAATGGCAAGTATGTAATTAATGATGAGGATTCAGGCTCCCATGGTGTCATCATGGCTGGCCTACGTACATGAATGGCATTTATGTAATTAATGATGAGGATTCAGGCTCCCATGGGGTCATCATGGCCCGTCTACGTACATGGATGGCATTTTTGTATATAATGATGAGGATTCAGGCTCCCATGGTGTCATCATGGCTTGTCTACGTACATGGATGGCATTTATGTAATTAATGATGAGGATTCAGGCTCCCATGGTGTCTCCATGGCCCGTCTACGTACATGAATGGCAAGTATGTAATTAATGAGGAGGATTCAGGCTCCCATGGTGTCATCATGGCCCGTGTACGTACATGGATGGCATGTATGTAGTTAATGATGAGGATTCAGGCTCCCATGGTGTCATCATGGCCCGTCTACGTACATGGATGGCATTTATGTAATTAATGATGAGGATTCAGGCTCCCATGGTGTCATCATGGCTTGTCTACGTACATGGTTGGCATTTATGTAACCTGAATCCTTTCATAAAAAAAATGAAGAGGATTCAGGCTCCATTGGTGTCATCATGGCTGGCCTACGTACATGGATGTCCAGGAATAGTAAATTATGAGGATTCAGGCTCCCATGGTGTCATCATGGCTTGTCTACGTACATGGTTGGCATTTATGTAATTAATGAGGAGGATTCAGGCTCCCATGGTGTCATCATGGCCCGTCTACGTACATGGATGTCATTTATGTAATTAATGATGAGGATTCAGGCTCCCATGGTGTCATCATGGCCCGTCTACGTACATGGATGTCAAAGAAAAAAAAATGAGGAGGATTTAGGCTCCCATGGTGTCATCATGGCCCGTGTACGTACATGGATGGCATGTATGTAGTTAATGATGAGGATTCAGGCTCCCATGGTGTCATCATGGCCCGTCTACGTACATGGATGGCATTTATGTAATTAATGATGAGGATTCAGGCTCCCATGGTGTCATCATGGCTTGTCTACGTACATGGATGGCATTTATGTAATTAATGATGAGGATTCAGGCTCCCATGGTGTCTCCATGGCCCGTCTACGTACATGGATGGCATGTATGTAGTTAATGATGAGGATTCAGGCTCCCATGGTGTCATCATGGCTTGTCTACGTACATGGATGGCATGTATGTAATTAAGGGGAGGTGGCACCCCAAAACCCAAAAAATCTGACATATGCTAATATCACTTGAAATTCATTTGCACAATGCTGAATTATGATTGGGGGCACTAAATAACATCTCTAGTGAGTTGTCCATGCACTTGTTGGGGGTACTACCCCCATATATACGCCAATAATGCGCTATAAATAGCAAAAGACGCTAATTAGGGCTGAGTATGCCCCAGCCAATGCACTTATTTGTTGGCTACCAAAAATCAAGGTCATATAGTTCCCTGAGTTTGTAGCTTGCTGAGCTATTTACATCATGGAAATGGCAAAACCTTGAACAGTTATTAATTTTCCCGCAAAACAGGTCATTTTTTACCGGACATTGGGAATAAACATATCATAAACACTTCCGATAAGGCCACAAAATCAACAAAAATTCCGGCTAACAGGGGGACAGCAGTGTTCCAAGTCCCAGGTCATTCCGACAAGTCTAGCTCAAGTTATTGCGTCAGACGTGTTTTAAAAAAAATGCCCGCTAAAACAGAAAATGTCACTATATCAGCCCTTGTAAGCATCCTGCACAAGGCAGGCAGGGCAAAACCAATCCCCCTTGGGCTCCTTAGTCAACGGGGGGTCAGCGCAGCAACCATGCAGTCCTCCCTTGCACCCGAATGTGCTGCACAGCAGGAAAGGGACACCGTCAATTTCATCCGGGGAAGCACATGCAAGGCAAGGAATATTATCAACATCATTCTCATCATCACTACTACCTTCCCCATCGTCCCCCTGCCCCTCCCTTTGCATCACGTCGTGGCAGCCACCCTTAACACAGGTCATTCCGACAAGTCTTGCTCAAGTAATAAGGTTATGCGTGCTAAAACCTGAACATAAGCTTAAGGGGGGGTTTCTTTGTATATGGCCACTTAGGCATGCTGTTTTCCATCCAAAAAGCCAGAAAGCATGCCCCACTCGATCACACAACATAAGCAAACGGCTAGGCACCACATCTTCCCTCACCTGCCCTCGGCATGGCCAACCTTGCCAGCGCAAGCATAGCAACACGATCGCTAGGCATACATGCCAAGAGAGCATACACTATACTCTACCCAAGGTTACCTTGTAAACTTCATGCCAAGAACTCAGCAAATCTATGATCAAAAGCACATATAATTAACTCTAGCACACTGATGACGACACATGCTCAAGGTTGGGGGTCACTGTGGCACGCACTGATGGGTTTCCTAAACGACCACTCACTACCTGACAAGGCGCTAAGGACCACTCAGAAAGCAAGTAAACACGATCACACTTTACTTGCCATCAACATGGATCAAATCCATGCTGAATATGTTGTGAAGTACAAAGGGGTGGCCACGCACCTCATACTCCTTCACAGTCCCTCGAGCATGGCCAGACTTATAAGTACGTGAATAGCAATCATGATTATGGCACTAACATGCATTACCAGCATTTTCTATGTTTCTCCCAGGTTAGATTGTAAGGGTTATGCCAACCAAGCTTACCAACACAGCAGCAACTCCTTAACTGCACTACCCGACATGGGCAACAAACTGGAACTATGGAGGGCAAGGAACCAAGGAGATCATGGCATACAAAGCTTGTATGCAGTCAACCATGTCAACCATGGTTGGCTCAGCAACATTGCTGTCTTGTCACATCATCATAACAAGGAAAGCTCAAATAAACCAATGATGGCAGCTATCTACATGCAGTCACACAAATGCAATATCTCCAACATGATCGTCGATTTAAAAAATTCCTTCCCTGCACGATAAAATGCAAAGAAACCAGTGGCGGCCGTTCAGCTTCTGACCGCTGTGATGCCGCTGCGAGGAAAGGGTGCGTCACTATCACACAACAAGAAGCGTCCATACGCACAACATCCTTGCCAGAACACGTGCTATGAAATCCCTTACGCCTTCCCTAGGATCTATCGGCTGAGACTGAAGCGGATTTGATCAAGACATCAACGAAAACAAGCTAAAGCTGCCAGGTATTCGTCAACACGACGGCAAGCAACGGAGAGTTAACTGGCGGAAACTGACCAAAACGAACGCAAAAAACTTCGAACGATGAGCTCTTCGAAGAAAGAACTGATAGTAGATAACAGTCGCCACAAATCTATACCTTGCCCTCGTAGATCCCTCGCCCAGGCGCGCAACAACGGCCGTTCTTCCATGGAAGGTTCCGACATGCACTGCGCAGGCCTGAAAAAATACTTACAGAGAATGGCCGAAAATGTAGCAAAAAGCACCCGTTCGGTTTAGAATTCGATGCTACCGATATGAATGCATCCTTCACGGTCAAAAAGACCCCCAAAACTGAGAATTTACTGCCGCAATCACGAATTCTATTTTATTCCGCGCGACCAAAAAATGCAGATTACCCCCCATGCCGATGGCAGTAAAAGAAAGCAGCGATATTGTAAACCAGCCACTTGCCGCCGCAATCCAACATCATTAAATCATCGTCTTCGACATCCAAGCATTTTTTTGGCATTTCTCTAGCCCTACATTGCTAGTTTCGCCTAAACGCAGTCGCCATGGCCACTTCCGCTAGTGGTGCGCGCACGGAGCACCCACTTTTCACGGTACGGCCGGTGCCGCGAATTTTTTCGCGCGGAAAATATTCGGCGCGCCACGTCCCCTTAATGAGGAGGATTCAGGCTCCCATGGTGTCTCCATGGCTGGCCTACGTACATGGATGTCAAGGAATAGTAAATCATGAGGATTCAGGCTCCCATGGTGTCATCATGGCCCGTCCACGTACATGGATGTCAAGGAATAGTAAATGATGAGTATTCAGGCTCCCATGGTGTCATCATGGCTTGTCTACGTACATGGTTGGCATTTATGTAATTAATGAGGAGGATTCAGGCTCCCATGGTGTCTCCATGGCTGGCCTACGTACATGGATGGCCTTTATGTAAGTAATGATGAGGATTCAGGCTCCCATGGTGTCTCCATGGCCCGTCTACGTACATGAATGGCAAGTATGTAATTAATGATGAGGATTCAGGCTCCCATGGTGTCATCATGGCTGGCCTACGTACATGAATGGCATTTATGTAATTAATGATGAGGATTCAGGCTCCCATGGGGTCATCATGGCCCGTCTACGTACATGGATGGCATTTTTGTATATAATGATGAGGATTCAGGCTCCCATGGTGTCATCATGGCTTGTCTACGTACATGGATGGCATTTATGTAATTAATGATGAGGATTCAGGCTCCCATGGTGTCTCCATGGCCCGTCTACGTACATGAATGGCAAGTATGTAATTAATGAGGAGGATTCAGGCTCCCATGGTGTCATCATGGCCCGTGTACGTACATGGATGGCATGTATGTAGTTAATGATGAGGATTCAGGCTCCCATGGTGTCATCATGGCCCGTCTACGTACATGGATGGCATTTATGTAATTAATGATGAGGATTCAGGCTCCCATGGTGTCATCATGGCTTGTCTACGTACATGGATGGCATTTATGTAATTAATGATGAGGATTCAGGCTCCCATGGTGTCTCCATGGCCCGTCTACGTACATGAATGGCAAGTATGTAATTAATGATGAGGATTCAGGCTCCCATGGTGTCTCCATGGCCCGTCTACGTACATGAATGGCAAGTATGTAATTAATGATGAGGATTCAGGCTCCCATGGTGTCATCATGGCTGGCCTACGTACATGAATGGCATTTATGTAATTAATGATGAGGATTCAGGCTCCCATGGGGTCATCATGGCCCGTCTACGTACATGGATGGCATTTTTGTATATAATGATGAGGATTCAGGCTCCCATGGTGTCATCATGGCTTGTCTACGTACATGGATGGCATGCATGTAATTAATGATGAGGATTCAGGCTCCCATGGTGTCTCCATGGCCCGTCTACGTACATGAATGGCAAGTATGTAATTAATGAGGAGGATTCAGGCTCCCATGGTGTCATCATGGCCCGTGTACGTACATGGATGGCATGTATGTAGTTAATGATGAGGATTCAGGCTCCCATGGTGTCATCATGGCCCGTCTACGTACATGGATGGCATTTATGTAATTAATGATGAGGATTCAGGCTCCCATGGTGTCATCATGGCTTGTCTACGTACATGGTTGGCATTTATGTAACCTGAATCCTCTCATAAAAAAAATGAAGAGGATTCAGGCTCCATTGGTGTCATCATGGCTGGCCTACGTACATGGATGTCCAGGAATAGTAAATTATGAGGATTCAGGCTCCCATGGTGTCATCATGGCTTGTCTACGTACATGGTTGGCATTTATGTAATTAATGAGGAGGATTCAGGCTCCCATGGTGTCATCATGGCCCGTCTACGTACATGGATGTCATTTATGTAATTAATGATGAGGATTCAGGCTCCCATGGTGTCATCATGGCCCGTCTACGTACATGGATGTCAAAGAAAAAAAAATGAGGAGGATTTAGGCTCCCATGGTGTCATCATGGCCCGTGTACGTACATGGATGGCATGTATGTAGTTAATGATGAGGATTCAGGCTCCCATGGTGTCATCATGGCCCGTCTACGTACATGGATGGCATTTATGTAATTAATGATGAGGATTCAGGCTCCCATGGTGTCATCATGGCTTGTCTACGTACATGGATGGCATTTATGTAATTAATGATGAGGATTCAGGCTCCCATGGTGTCTCCATGGCCCGTCTACGTACATGGATGGCATGTATGTAGTTAATGATGAGGATTCAGGCTCCCATGGTGTCATCATGGCTTGTCTACGTACATGGATGGCATGTATGTAATTAATGAGGAGGATTCAGGCTCCCATGGTGTCTCCATGGCTGGCCTACGTACATGGATGTCAAGGAATAGTAAATCATGAGGATTCAGGCTCCCATGGTGTCATCATGGCCCGTCCACGTACATGGATGTCAAGGAATAGTAAATGATGAGTATTCAGGCTCCCATGGTGTCATCATGGCTTGTCTACGTACATGGTTGGCATTTATGTAATTAATGAGGAGGATTCAGGCTCCCATGGTGTCTCCATGGCTGGCCTACGTACATGGATGGCCTTTATGTAAGTAATGATGAGGATTCAGGCTCCCATGGTGTCTCCATGGCCCGTCTACGTACATGAATGGCAAGTATGTAATTAATGATGAGGATTCAGGCTCCCATGGTGTCATCATGGCTGGCCTACGTACATGAATGGCATTTATGTAATTAATGATGAGGATTCAGGCTCCCATGGGGTCATCATGGCCCGTCTACGTACATGGATGGCATTTTTGTATATAATGATGAGGATTCAGGCTCCCATGGTGTCATCATGGCTTGTCTACGTACATGGATGGCATTTATGTAATTAATGATGAGGATTCAGGCTCCCATGGTGTCTCCATGGCCCGTCTACGTACATGAATGGCAAGTATGTAATTAATGAGGAGGATTCAGGCTCCCATGGTGTCATCATGGCCCGTGTACGTACATGGATGGCATGTATGTAGTTAATGATGAGGATTCAGGCTCCCATGGTGTCATCATGGCCCGTCTACGTACATGGATGGCATTTATGTAATTAATGATGAGGATTCAGGCTCCCATGGTGTCATCATGGCTTGTCTACGTACATGGATGGCATTTATGTAATTAATGATGAGGATTCAGGCTCCCATGGTGTCTCCATGGCCCGTCTACGTACATGAATGGCAAGTATGTAATTAATGAGGAGGATTCAGGCTCCCATGGTGTCATCATGGCCCGTGTACGTACATGGATGGCATGTATGTAATTAATGATGAGGATTCAGGCTCCCATGGTGTCATCATGGCCCGTCTACGTACATGGATGTCATTTATGTAATTAATGATGAGGATTCAGGCTCCCATGGTGTCATCATGGCCCGTCTACGTACATGGATGTCAAAGAAAAAAAAAATGATGAGGATTCAGGCTCCCATGGGGTCATCATGGCTTGTCTACGTACATGGATGGCATGTATGTAATTAATGAGGAGGATTCAGGCTCCCATGGTGTCTCCATGGCTGGCCTACGTACATGAATGGCATTTATGTAATTAATGATGAGGATTCAGGCTCCCATGGTGTCATCATTGCCCGTGTACGTACATGGATGGCATTTTTGTATATAATGATGAGGATTCAGGCTCCCATGGTGTCATCATGGCCCGTCTACGTACATGGATGGCATTTTTGTATATAATGATGAGGATTCAGGCTCCCATGGTGTCATCATGGCCCGTCTACGTACATGGTTGGCATTTATGTAATTAATGAGGAGGATTCAGGCTCCCATGGTGTCATCATGGCCCGTCTACGTACATGGATGTCAAGGAATAGTAAATGATGAGGATTCAGGCTCCCATGGTGTCATCATGGCTTGTCTACGTACATGGTTGGCATTTATGTAACCTGAATCCTCTCATAAAAAAAATGAAGAGGATTCAGGCTCCATTGGTGTCATCATGGCTGGCCTACGTACATGGATGTCCAGGAATAGTAATTTATGAGGATTCAGGCTCCCATGGTGTCATCATGGCTTGTCTACGTACATGGTTGGCATTTATGTAATTAATGAGGAGGATTCAGGCTCCCATGGTGTCATCATGGCCCGTCTACGTACATGGATGTCATTTATGTAATTAATGATGAGGATTCAGGCTCAGTTAGATGAGATGCTTAGGCTGACACACGGATTTCCGGCCTGCGCGCCGCGTATTGCCTACCGCGGCTGAGCGGGACACCTCAGTACAGTACGGCAGGGTGTACGGTACTGAGGTGTCATGTGGACCGATGTGCGGTTAGTGCCAGACTGTTCCTAGGTGCTAGCTCGACCCGCCAGGTCCGGTGTAGCCGGGCCTGACGGGCCGAGTCTTAGCTGGTTGCTAGTGACGTGGTCGCATGGCATTGCGGTGTACACTTGTCCACTGGTCGTGTGCTGCAGGTAGCACCGCCATAGGCATATAGGCGTAGCACTGGGGAGTGCCACAGCACCCGAGTCTGCCCAGTTCCATTCTGAGCCCTCAGCTTTCATCGCTCTCTCATTGTATTATTGTAATACAATCATCATTCGCTCTCAGCTTTCGCAGTTGTTCGTCGTCCCTAGTCTCCATCCAACTTGGACTGAAAAGTTCGATATTTTTTTTACAAGCAAAAAAAAAGATATGGCTTCCAACAACGGCAACAACGGCAACAACAACAAGGGGAAGGCGCCTGCCAGGCGCACCTCACCCCGCCTTTCGCCGGAGGGCACGCCCTCCACCACCGATGCGAGGGTGACGCCCAACGTCCCTTCCGCACGGTGGTCGCTGACCAACCCAGGCGTCGGGGCCCGCAGGTGGGGCCCGGCGCCCGGGGGATGGCGAGCGGGCGGCCGTTTGCCACTGGCGGTTCGTCCGCCATGGCACCTGGGGGGCAGGTCCCCCGGGCACGACGTTCACCCGTCGCAGGTGACGGGGGTCGTGAGCGGAGTGATTCCTCCGAGGAGGATGGCGAGGTGCCGCCTGCGAGGCCTCGGCCTTCGCTTGAGCTTTCGTCGCAGACACCTGCGACGTCTGGCAACCTTTCCGTGGGCCGACAGATGGCCACCATGGACATTGACCGGTATGGGGAACATGTTCCGCCCCCGGTCATGTTCGGGCGCCCACCCCATTTTCTCCCCCTTGGGGAGGACGACATCCCGGCGTTCATTGCGGTGAACGGCCGGATCTTGCTCGATCGTTTTCAGTTGCTTCCAGATGAGGAGATACACGCGATAGAGGTTCATCGGGTGCACTCGCTGATCGAGGGGCGTCTTAGGATGCAGCTCCCACTGGTTCAGGTGGCGGTTTGGCTGTACTGTTTCGCCAATCGGCCGAGGCACAACCCCGGCACTGTTGATCAGTGGGCGTCCAGGCAGCGCCAGAGAGAGGCGCTGCGCGTGGTCTCCAGACCAGAGATCGCGCTGACTCCGTTGCCAGCGTGGCCCCAAGTCACGCCAGTTGGCTGGGGCCCGGATAGGCGTGAGGCGGCTGCGATGCCGCCTGCGACGGGGCGCGGGGCGGCAGACGCCCCCAACACGCCCATGGGTGGTGAAGCCACCCAGGACCCTCTGGCAGGTCAGAGGGTCCAACCTCAGCCGCAGGCTCCCCCGCCCAGCGTGGGGGGCCAGGTGGCTGAGGAGGCCACCGGGGTCGCAGGGACCCCGGCGGCGACACAAGCGCCCGGGGTCGCAGGGACCCCGGCAGCGACGCCGGCGCCTCCGGCGCTGGCGGGGGATGCAGCCCCCATGGAGGGTGTCACGGGCACCTCCAGCGGCTCTGGGGGGCAGGCCCCCTCTAGTCGCAACAAGGACAAGTCCCTGGCAGGGCCGGAGGGGCCCCAGGGTCCCACCGCAGCTGGGCAGCAACCAGCACTGCTGGAGGGCGACCTGCAAGGTCGCGACTTCATCACCCTGGGTGATGAGGCCGTGTGGCGTGCCATACAGACAGCCACAGCCTCCTTCCGTGGGCTGGCCGACAGGAGCCAGCAGATGCACGTCGCGGAGGCGGGCAGCCTGGTGTGTGCAATCATCACGCACATCCTGGGCCTGCCCAACCTCCAAGCGGGCACACGTAGGGTGTGCGACGACCTGCTGCCTGCCCTGCAGGCTCTCCTCTCAGGGAGGAGGGTGCAGGGCAGCAGGGTGCGTCTGGTGCGTTTGCTGGAGCTCCTGCACAACGCCATCCTGAGAGGGGCGGGTAGGTGGCTAACTCTGCCTACCTGGTTGCATCATGATCTTACTAACCCTACTGACGATGAAGTGTCCCTCTCTCCCACCTTCCATGATTGGGAGGAGGCCCGCAGCAGGAGGCGGGAAGTGACACACACTCACACCCCCACCCAGCCCACCCCTATGTTGTCTAACCCTCCTACACAGCCCATGTTTGCCCATCCTGCTCAGCTCACTCAAGTAGCACTTCCCTCTCAGCAGGTCTCTCCTGTGAATGCTGCAGCAGCAACACCATCTTCTCCCTCTCCCCCTGCATCCCCCTCTAGGTTGCCCACTTACAATGAAAACCGTCCTGTGGATAGGATTAATGTCAGGGGGCTGCCTGAGGGGTATACTAGGGAGCAGGGGAATCATGCACTTCTCTCTCTGCAGCTGGCTAGGGAGGAACTGAATGTCAAGAATTGGTTTGGATCTCTCATGCAGGGGGATTTCTACCATCAGTCCTCTTCTCAGATTCAGAATCTCATTCTTGTCTTCCAGCGTAGGTATCCCAAGTGGCAGGACACGCAGGCTAGGGCAGTTTGGGAGGCTTTCATGAAGGAGCTAACTGACCTCCTCTCCACCCCCTCATCTGTGGACATATATGGGGCATTCAGGTGGGTAGAGGAATACAGGGTCACATCAGTGGACTATGTGGCTGAGACAAAGAAATATGAGCTAGCCATCAAAGCACGTCCTGATGTCCAGCAGCTAGATCACAAGTTCTTGCTGCGTTCTTCCTTGAGAAACTCAAACTTGACAAAAACACCTACGCTATGCTTGCCACAGGAATGGCAAAGTACTGGGAGGACATGAAGGAGGCATTGGATTATATCAAGCTGGCCTTGGCTCCCCTTAGCCAGGGGGCCATGGGCACCTCTGTAAAGAGGGTCAGGGGGGAAGAGAGGGAGGAGGAGGATAGGGAGAGGGAAGACAGGAGCAAGAGACCTGTCACTATGGCAGAAGTCAAGTCCCTGCTGGGACAAATGTTTAAGG
Source organism: Mesostigma viride (assembly GCA_009746045.1). Classification (NCBI taxonomy): domain Eukaryota; kingdom Viridiplantae; phylum Streptophyta; class Mesostigmatophyceae; order Mesostigmatales; family Mesostigmataceae; genus Mesostigma; species Mesostigma viride. The sequence continues at coordinate 22,540 of RPFO01000658.1, forward strand.
GCAAGGGCAAGGGCAAGGGCAAGGGCAAGGGCAGGGGCTGGGGCAAGGGCAAGGGTAAGGGGCAGTCTCCCTCCAAGGGGGGCAGCTCCAGCAACAACAACAACAACAGTAACAACAACAACAACAACAACAACAACAACAACAACAACAATAACAACAACAACAACAAGAAGCAGGACAAGGAGGACAAGTCTTCTCAGCGGTGCACCCGCTGTGGCATGAAGTACCACCTGCGGCCCACCTGCCGCAAGAACGTGGACGAGCTGGGGCATTTGGACGTCCTGTGCCACAAGTGCCACGGGCCGCCCCACGGTGACCCCAAGGACTGCAAGCGGCCTCCTTACGGCAAGAAGTGTGAGTCTCCCTCTCATGCTGGCTTGAGTGTGCCTGCTTCACCTCTTTCATCTGCATGCCCCACTGTCAGAGCAGTGAGCAGTTCTGGAAAGGTGCTACAGCTGGTTTCAGAAGATTATGTCTCTAAACCAACCTTCACATCTATGGTTCCCAAGGTGTGCAGAGTGTCCCCAGAGGATGCTCAGATCAGTTTTCAGGAGCTTGCTTTGCAGTTGCATTTCCTTTATGGGCATGAAGTGAGTGCAGAGGTGGTGGCAGCAGCAATAGGGGGGGCAGCACTCAGACGTGCATGCCAGGTGGTCAGATCCCACTGCCAGCATTGTCAGTTCAATGCACCCAAACCCCCTAAGTGGCATGTAGCTACCCCACCTAAGAGCAAGGGCAGGGTGGTAGGAGATGTCTTTCATATCAAAGGACAATCTTACTTGGCACTTAAAGATGCATGGTCAAGGTACACAACCATTGAACCATTACCTGGAATGGACAAGACACAGTTGCTCAGGGCTCTCTTGATTGCTCAGGCCAGGTACTACCCTGTGGAGGCATTGTTACTGGATCAGCAGTTCACATGTCTTGCCAATGAACCAGGGTGTGAGGCTATTGATCTGGCTGGGCTAGAAGATCATGAGAGGCAAGGCATTATTGAAAGGGCCATCAGGTCCATTAAAACCCTTGTAGCCAAAGAAGATGGCAATCTGCTGGCTGACAGTGGGTCCTATGCTGACAGAGCTCTGTGGTCCACCAGGTTGTGCCAAGTCCTCAACAGGAGGCCACTCATGAAAACCCCACAAGGGGTGGTCATTACACCAGATGGATTGCATGCAGGCATTTATCCACCTGAGGTACTAGCCCTCTACAACGCACAGCGAGCACAGACAGCTAGCAGGTTAGCTGTCAAGGATGCAAAGCATCCACGTCCCACCTTCAGAGAAGGGGATCAGGTCCTATTCTACAAGGAGTCGGGACTAGGCAAGGTGGGTACCTGGCATGGGCCAGCCACCATCCTAAAGTTTAACACCACTGGCAGGACAGTGTTAGTTAAACACAATGACACGGGAAAAATTCACAGGTGTTCACCTCACAGGATGAAATTGTATTTTCCAACTGTGTCAGACGTGGCAGAGGAGGAAGAGCTGTTGGCCGACAGCCCTGTACAGTTGCCTGGCATCCCAGCGTTGCCCAGTGAGTGGTTGTTTGGAACACCCACTGGTGAGTGTGAGAGCCACACCCACTGTGACACCCAGGTCACCCTTGATGATTGCAGGCAGTCACTGCAGGATTGGCCCCCTGCAGCAGAGGGTCACATTGGCAAAACAGGTGATCAGCAACCTATCACCTCTACAAGTGTGAACATAGCTCAGCCACTAGCTGCACCTTCCAAACGCAGCCTAGCAGACGCTGTTCGCATTTTACAAGCAGCTCATAGAGCCAAAGCTCAAACTGCTGCAGGATCAGCTAAGGTGGGGAAGGTTGGGCAGAATGACAATAGCCCATTTATGGTTGCAGTGGACACACAAGCCCAGGTCAGCATTATCAGTGCCCTGGCTGTGCCCCATTTGCCTTTGGAACCTTCACCCTGGCACCATGTGGCTGATTTCTCAGGGCAGTCATCCCTCAAGGTATTAGGTCAGGTCATGTTGACTATACTCGGTATCCCCACTCCTTTTCAGGTCTTGGAAGGTTATAAAGGGAATGCTTTATTGGGGGATCCTTTTCTCTGTTACCCTGGTGTCCTCATATCCAGTGATAGACTATCCATCCAGGACATGGGTGGTGTTGATCTGAATCATTTCAAAATTTCTCTTGAAAAACTTCTTAACACCAACATTGCTTCTGTAAAATTTGCTACACCCAAGTATGCCCCAGGGCAAGAACCCTGTGTGGCAGACCTGGTTCACAACCAAAAACTTCATCCCAACTCATTTGGATTGGGCAAGCATGATGTGGCTAAAATGTCTCCTCTTTCTTATGAACAGATAGAGCAAGACTGTCGCACACACATAGGATTCCTAAAATGGGTGGAGGCCTTTAACAAGGCCAGGGAAGAATGGGTAGTGCCAGATCCTCTTAGTCCTTCTCATACTCCCCTGTCACACCTATTGACAAAAAGCCTGCAGGGTGCAAGCACTTGCGCCTGAAGTTTGTGTGTAAACATAAGCCAGCAGCAGATGGGTCAGTCATCTTTCATGCTAGACCTTGTGTGACAGAGTTCAAGGGCACCACTGATCTGACAGAGGCAGAGTTGTACACGCCAGGCATTCAGCAAACATCCCTAAAAATCTTGCTGTCTGTCTTTGTGGGTCATCTCAATGATGGGGATGACTATATCTGTAAGGCTACAGACATTAAAAGGGCTTTCCTGAAAGGCTCACCTGAGATAGCACAACAAGTGTGGCATGGTCAGGTGTACGTAGTCTCCACTCCCAGAGTTTGGGCAAAACACATCCCTCAGCAGTACCTGAAAGCTAACATAGGTGTTGAAGGGCTGCAATCAGCTCCTCGCATTTTCAGGATGTCAGCTCAGGCTGTGTTTGAAAAGTTAGGGGCTAGATATGATGACATAGACCCTTGCTTCTTTGTGGTCCCACACCCTCATGGCATTCTCACCTTTGTGTGGCATGGGGATGATCAGCTGATTGCTGGGCCAAGGCGTGCTGTGGATGATTTTATTCAACAAGTGTCACAGCATTTTGAGATTGGCAAGCAAGTAGAGCTGGGCACCACTGCCATAAAATTTTGTGGCACAATGTTACAACTCCAGCAGCATCAAAACCAGTGGGTGTGTGCACTCTACTCTCCCAATGATTACATGCACAGCTGCTTGGAGGTTTTGCAAACAAAAATCAAACCTGGAGCCTGTCCTACCATTAGAGGCAAGCTGGGGTGGTTGTGCTCAACGTGTGCACCTCACCTGGCTGTGGTTAGCAGAGTTGATGATGATGTCTTGATGCAAGTAGGTCACAAAGCCATCACCAAAACTCTCCAGGAGGGCCCTCCCCTTATCTTGCACTCCTTGGATCTCCACAAAACCATTCACATCCAAGCTATGATGGATAGTTCCATGGAGTCCAGGCAGATTACCAAGTTGCAGGCAAGGGAGTCAGGCTTGTATTTTGTGCAGAATGATGATGCACCCTTGTCTCTCATTTCATGGTACAGCCGGTTGCATAGACGCAAGGCTGTCAGCAGCAATGCTGCTGAGTGCAGGGCAGTGGTGTCAGCAGTGCTTCATGCCAGGTACTTGAATCATGTGCTGGTTTGGTTGCAGATGCAAGCAGGCAGCAATGCTGGGGTGGTGGCACACTTGCTCACTGACAGTCAGTCAGTCCTCAGTTTCCTTGCTAACCCCTATGCTGTCCACACTGATCTTGACTGGGTGGTCCTGAAACAGGAGTCCACCTACTGGGAGTCCACCCGTCACGTGGAGGACAAACACAACGCTGCTGATGCACTCACTAAAGTGCCTCAGCAGGCAGCTGAACAATATCAGCTGTTGTACCACTTGATGAACCCCTATGGCAAGCAGGCAACCCTGCCCCATAGGGGGGACGCCTAGCAGGGTCCTGTTCACCAGGGCCGCCTAGGTCACCCAGTACCCCTTGGGCAGGTCCAAGGGGTAGGTTGTGGCTTCCAGCAAGGGGGTTGGTTGGAGTCTGTTTTTCATACATCTGCGTGCCCTATGCCCAATAAAATCTGTTTTGATTTTCTCAACACCATGGAATTTCGTTATGCACACCTTCATAGGTGGGCATGGGATGTATCTCACACCTTTATTCCCTAGGGCGTATGCCTTGGTGGAATGGCCTTGAGCTCAGTGGCTCAGGTGCCCCCATTCAAGTGGAGGGTCAAAGCTCCCTTGACAGGTGGTTACCCAGGACCCCAGTTCACTGTGGATATCCTGGGCCACCTGGCCTTACTGTTCAGTGGCAGTAAGGCATGGGTGCTGTCATGTTGTCTAGTACAACGTGCTCAGCACAGGTGCAGGATGAAATATTCCTGTCACCTGTCACCAGGACTTCAGTCACCCATGTGCAGGGCAGGGGTGGCTGGTCTCCCACGTTGTGCAGGTGCAATGTGGCCAGGTCCAGGATGTCATAGTCCTGTCACCTGTCACTCGGACTTCAGCCCCCTCTGTGCAGGGCAGGGGTGGCTGGTCCTCACATGTTGTGCAGGTACAACATGGACAGTGCAGGGTGCAATAAACCTGTCACTCCTCAGGTTGCAGGTAACCTGAGCTCAGTTGACCCAGCCTGGCTGGGTATTTTTCTCTGAGTGGGCGATGATGATGGAACAACATGGAACCTCTTAAACGGTTACCTTGGCATTTTTACAATGGCTTTCTTGGCTGGTGGTGCACTCCCTGGATAGGCAGACAGGCATAGCTATCTCCCTTGTGAGCTCGCGAGGAGGAGGAACTCCCCGGGCATGTTGAGCTAAACGTGATGCCATCACAAGTATTGCACGAGTTCTGGGGCCCATCTTTTTCAGTCCAGATGTTGCAGTATGGGTGTCAGTTGCTCAGCACCTCAGTCAGCTTGGAGTCAGTCTCCTAGCTGGGCAGGGTCAGGCTTGAAGTCGCTAGCCTTCAACCTGAAAGGAAAACATAATGGGAGTTAGATGAGATGCTTAGGCTGACACACGGATTTCCGGCCTGCGCGCCGCGTATTGCCTACCGCGGCTGAGCGGGACACCTCAGTACAGTACGGCAGGGTGTACGGTACTGAGGTGTCATGTGGACCGATGTGCGGTTAGTGCCAGACTGTTCCTAGGTGCTAGCTCGACCCGCCAGGTCCGGTGTAGCCGGGCCTGACGGGCCGAGTCTTAGCTGGTTGCTAGTGACGTGGTCGCATGGCATTGCGGTGTACACTTGTCCACTGGTCGTGTGCTGCAGGTAGCACCGCCATAGGCATATAGGCGTAGCACTGGGGAGTGCCACAGCACCCGAGTCTGCCCAGTTCCATTCTGAGCCCTCAGCTTTCATCGCTCTCTCATTGTATTATTGTAATACAATCATCATTCGCTCTCAGCTTTCGCAGTTGTTCGTCGTCCCTAGTCTCCATCCAACTGGCCGAATTAACTTGGGTGCTCGGAAGTGGTTATTCCGGGCAAAATAGTGTTACGGACCGATTTGCCTCAGGCGGCAAAAGGTTCCGGCACTATTTAACGTAACTAAAACCTGTGCACCTTGGAGGTCAGGGGTTCGAATCCTCACTGAGGCAGCTCCGGCGCATTTAGTGGTGCGTGCTCAGCGGCCTAGGCGGATGTCTCGGGCTCTTCGTCCCCCCTCCACGAGGCCAGGTTTTAGTTACGTTAAATAGTGCCGGAACCTTTTGCCGCCTGAGGCAAATCGGTCCGTAACACTATTTTGCCCGGAATAACCACTTCCGAGCACCCAAGTTAATTCGGCCGAATTAACTTGGGTGCTCGGAAGTGGTTATTCCGGGCAAAATAGTGTTACGGACCGATTTGCCTCAGGCGGCAAAAGGTTCCGGCACTATTTAACGTAACTGGCTCCCATGGTGTCATCATGGCCCGTCTACGTACATGGATGTCAAAGAAAAAAAAAATGATGAGGATTCAGGCTCCCATGGGGTCATCATGGCTTGTCTACGTACATGGATGGCATGTATGTAATTAATGAGGAGGATTCAGGCTCCCATGGTGTCTCCATGGTCCGTCTACGTACATGAATGGCAAGTATGTAATTAATGATGAGGATTCAGGCTCCCATGGTGTCATCATGGCTGGCCTACGTACATGAATGGCATTTATGTAATTAATGATGAGGATTCAGGCTCCCATGGTGTCATCATGGCCCGTCTACGTACATGGATGGCATTTTTGTATATAATGATGAGGATTCAGGCTCCCATGGGGTCATCATGGCTTGTCTACGTACATGGTTGGCATTTATGTAATTAATGAGGAGGATTCAGGCTCCCATGGTGTCTCCATGGCTGGCCTACGTACATGGATGGCCTTTATGTAAGTAATGATGAGGATTCAGGCTCCCATGGTGTCATCATGGCCCGTCTACGTACATGGTTGGCATTTATGTAATTAATGAGGAGGATTCAGGCTCCCATGGTGTCATCATGGCCCGTCTACGTACATGGATGTCAAGGAATAGTAAATGATGAGGATTCAGGCTCCCATGGTGTCATCATGGCCCGTCTACGTACATGGATGTCAAGGAATAGTAAATGATGAGGATTCAGGCTCCCATGGTGTCTCCATGGCCCGTCTACGTACATGAATGGCAAGTATGTAATTAATGATGAGGATTCAGGCTCCCATGGTGTCATCATGGCTGGCCTACGTACATGAATTGCTGAGCTTCGCTCATTTTATATATGACGCGTGGACGGGCTCAAAGGGGACCGACCTGCCGTAGGTAGCGTAAGACTAGCGCTTGTCACGAGGGTACTGCACCGGCCGGCCCTTTTTGTGCCTAGGCTGAGTGTGGTTCCGGAGTGCAGGCCTAGGTAGCTTCTAACGTACGTCACTAGACCTTGTTACCTGCGCCAGCCGCCAGGCGTGGCGCAACTGTGATTGGCAGTCAGTACACCTTGTACCTGCGCCAGCCGGCAGGCCTGCGTGGCGCAATGTGAATGATAGTCAGTACTTAGAGTGGTGTAGGGGACGTAGGGAGGCCTCTTTTCAGCTTCGCAACTTGATCCCAGCATTTGCTGGCAAGGTCGGCTGGCCGCTATGGCGGCTGCGCTGAATGTAAGACGATGCTATCGGCCTCTCCGGGCGTGGAGAGGCCTGGAATAAAATTCTTTATGTTCGCCACCCACCGTTACAGGCCACGGTAATGGTTGTTGGGTGGGGGGCTCTACGTTTTGAGTAAAATGGTGTGATTTCCGGCGCTGGGCCCACTGACGATTCCCCTCTACCCCTGGGTGCGGCAAGCGGCTTCCTGACACTGGGGAAGCTGCGATTTTAGTCGGACAACGTCAGGGAAGGAGCCATACAGGCCAGGGCCAGCGGCTACGGTGGAAAGAATCACAGGTGGAGGCGAATCTGCCTTAAACGTGGAGATGGCTAGCGCGGGGTGCCAGGGTAGCCCATAACTGCCAGGAGCCTGACAGCGGACCCGATCTTTCGGCCTGTGGCCAGACGGGAGTTTCGGGGAGGATGCGGGGCTGGAGCGAATCTTGGTGGGAGGAGCGCGCTCTTCATCATTGCCCAGTTTTTCAGCAAAGAATGTCCGCCTGGCGGGGCTGAAATTCTTGCTGTTTTATCGCCTTGTTTTTATCCTGTATGATGCATTATAGGAAAAGCGATAAAGAGTTCGGTTCAGCCAGGGGGGCATATCTATGCCATAAAAAATTTCCTACAACAACACAAGCCCTGGTCAGGGCCTTGGCTAAGCAGTTTCCAAGCCAAAGCCTTGGTAGGGTAGAGGGCCTATCGCCACAAAGGTTTCAATGCCGGGAAATCCCAGCCTCGGCATTTATGTAATTAATGATGAGGATTCAGGCTCCCATGGGGTCATCATGGCCCGTCTACGTACATGGATGGCATTTTTGTATATAATGATGAGGATTCAGGCTCCCATGGTGTCATCATGGCTTGTCTACGTACATGGATGGCATTTATGTAATTAATGATGAGGATTCAGGCTCCCATGGTGTCTCCATGGCCCGTCTACGTACATGAATGGCAAGTATGTAATTAATGAGGAGGATTCAGGCTCCCATGGTGTCATCATGGCCCGTGTACGTACATGGATGGCATGTATGTAGTTAATGATGAGGATTCAGGCTCCCATGGTGTCATCATGGCCCGTCTACGTACATGGATGGCATTTTTGTATATAATGATGAGGATTCAGGCTCCCATGGTGTCATCATGGCTTGTCTACGTACATGGATGGCATTTATGTAACCTGAATCCTCTCATAAAAAAAATGAAGAGGATTCAGGCTCCATTGGTGTCATCATGGCCCGCCTACGTACATGAATGGCAAGTATGTAATTAATGAGGAGGATTCAGGCTCCCATGGTGTCATCATGGCCCGTGTACGTACATGGATGGCATGTATGTAGTTAATGATGAGGATTCAGGCTCCCATGGTGTCATCATGGCTTGTCTACGTACATGGATGGCATGTATGTAATTAATGAGGAGGATTCAGGCTCCCATGGTGTCTCCATGGCTGGCCTACGTACATGGATGTCAAGGAATAGTAAATCATGAGGATTCAGGCTCCCATGGTGTCATCATGGCCCGTCCACGTACATGGATGTCAAGGAATAGTAAATGATGAGTATTCAGGCTCCCATGGTGTCATCATGGCCTGTCTACATACATGGATGTCAAGGAATAGTAAATGATGAGGATTCAGGCTCCCATGGTGTCTCCATGGCCCGTCTACGTACATGAATGGCAAGTATGTAATTAATGATGAGGATTCAGGCTCCCATGGTGTCATCATGGCCCGTCTACGTACATGGATGTCAAGGAATAGTAAATGATGAGGATTCAGGCTCCCATGGTGTCATCATGGCCCGTCTACGTACATGGATGTCAAAGAAAAAAAAATGATGAGGATTCAGGCTCCCATGGGGTCATCATGGCTTGTCTACGTACATGGATGGCATGTATGTAATTAATGAGGAGGATTCAGGCTCCCATGGGGTCATCATGGCCCGTCTACGTACATGGATGGCATTTTTGTATATAATGATGAGGATTCAGGCTCCCATGGTGTCATCATGGCTTGTCTACGTACATGGATGGCATTTATGTAATTAATGATGAGGATTCAGGCTCCCATGGTGTCTCCATGGCCCGTCTACGTACATGAATGGCAAGTATGTAATTAATGAGGAGGATTCAGGCTCCCATGGTGTCATCATGGCCCGTGTACGTACATGGATGGCATGTATGTAGTTAATGATGAGGATTCAGGCTCCCATGGTGTCATCATGGCCCGTCTACGTACATGGATGGCATTTTTGTATATAATGATGAGGATTCAGGCTCCCATGGTGTCATCATGGCTTGTCTACGTACATGGATGGCATTTATGTAACCTGAATCCTCTCATAAAAAAAATGAAGAGGATTCAGGCTCCATTGGTGTCATCATGGCCCGCCTACGTACATGAATGGCAAGTATGTAATTAATGAGGAGGATTCAGGCTCCCATGGTGTCATCATGGCCCGTGTACGTACATGGATGGCATGTATGTAGTTAATGATGAGGATTCAGGCTCCCATGGTGTCATCATGGCTTGTCTACGTACATGGATGGCATGTATGTAATTAATGAGGAGGATTCAGGCTCCCATGGTGTCTCCATGGCTGGCCTACGTACATGGATGTCAAGGAATAGTAAATCATGAGGATTCAGGCTCCCATGGTGTCATCATGGCCCGTCCACGTACATGGATGTCAAGGAATAGTAAATGATGAGTATTCAGGCTCCCATGGTGTCATCATGGCCTGTCTACATACATGGATGTCAAGGAATAGTAAATGATGAGGATTCAGGCTCCCATGGTGTCTCCATGGCCCGTCTACGTACATGAATGGCAAGTATGTAATTAATGATGAGGATTCAGGCTCCCATGGTGTCATCATGGCCCGTCTACGTACATGGATGTCAAGGAATAGTAAATGATGAGGATTCAGGCTCCCATGGTGTCATCATGGCCCGTCTACGTACATGGATGTCAAAGAAAAAAAAATGATGAGGATTCAGGCTCCCATGGGGTCATCATGGCTTGTCTACGTACATGGATGGCATGTATGTAATTAATGAGGAGGATTCAGGCTCCCATGGTGTCTCCATGGCTGGCCTACGTACATGGATGTCAAGGAATAGTAAATCATGAGGATTCAGGCTCCCATGGTGTCATCATGGCCCGTCCACGTACATGGATGTCAAGGAATAGTAAATGATGAGTATTCAGGCTCCCATGGTGTCATCATGGCCTGTCTACGTACATGGATGGCATGTATGTAATTAATGATGAGGATTCAGGCTCCATTGGTGTCATCATGGCTGGCCTACGTATGTACATGGATGTCAAAGAAAACAAAATGATGAGGATTCAGGCTCCCATGGTGTCATCATGGCCCGTCTACGTACATGGATGTCAAGGAATAGTAAATGATGAGGATTCAGGCTCCCATGGTGTCATCATGGCCCGTCTACGTACATGGATGTCAAGGAATAGTAAATGATGAGGATTCAGGCTCCCATGGTGTCATCATGGCCTGTCTACGTACATGGATGTCATTTATGTATTTAATGATGAGGATTCAGGCTCCCATGGTGTCATCATGGCTTGTCTACGTACATGGATGTCAAGGAATAGTAAATGATGAGGATTCAGGCTCCCATGGTGTCATCATGGCCTGTCTACGTACATGGATGGCATGTATGTAATTAATGATGAGGATTCAGGCTCCATTGGTGTCATCATGGCTGGCCTACGTATGTACATGGATGTCAAAGAAAACAAAATGATGAGGATTCAGGCTCCATTGGTGTCATCATGGCCCGTCTACGTACATGGGTGGCATTTATGTATTTAATGATGAGGATTTAGGCTCCCATGGGGTCATCATGGCTTGTCTACGTACATGGAGTCATATTGATTCATGGAACAATGAGATACCATTCTTAATTGAAAATTGTTCTTGATACTTTCACATGCATGCCCGGAATCGTGAATTTGTGCGGGTTTCCATGATGACAATCCTCATTGAATTCTTGAGCACACAATATTGAGCAATTTAGGGGCACTTCGGCAATGTTGACCATTTTCATTCATGATAAAATTAACATTTAATGCAATAAATACATATTCCACTCATTTTAATAAACCATGCAAAAACTTTACAAGCACGCTCAAGCTAGGGGTGGGCTGGCATGCACGCGTGGGTGTGGGGGTGGGCTGGCATGCATGCGTGGGTGTGGGGGTGGGCTAGCCTGCATGCGTGGGTGTGTGGGGGGGCTGGCATGCATGCGTGGGTGTGTGTGGGGGGCTAGCATGCATGCGTAAGTGTGGGGGGGGGCTGGCATGCATGCGTGGGTGTGTATGGGGGCTGGCATGCATGCGTGGGTGTGTGTGTGGGGCTAGCATGCATGCGTGGGTGTGGGGGGGGGCTGTCATGCATGCGTGGGTGTGGGGGGGGCTGGCATGCATGCGTGGGTGTGTGGGGGGGCTAGCATGCATGCGTGGGTGTGGGGGTGGGCTAGCATGCATGCGTGGGTGTGAGTGTGGGCTAGCATGCATGCGTGGGTGTGGGGGTGGGCTAGCATGCATGCGTGGGTGTGGGGGGGGCTAGCACGCCCCACCCCTCCATCGGCACAGCCAGCCTTGTGAGTCTACCCTTAACAACAAGGCTGGTAGGACGACACGCCTGAGCAGCATATGTCATGCCTATCTCAGGCTAATAATGTGTGATTTTGTGCCAACAACCAAGTTGTTCCACCCAACAACACATTATAAACCCTCTTCCAAAATGCCCAACAAGCCGGACACGTGGAGGACCACACACGCAGTATATAAAGAGAAAATAAGCTGACTTTTTATCCAGCCAACCTGTGGCTAGCTGCTCTGGTTAGCATGACAAATGCTAACATTTACTCAGTGGGAAAGGTGAAGAGACCATTGGAACAGCCTACCTGACGCATGTGCCACCAAAGCATTGTGTCCCGCAAAATGCACACTGCCTCCTTTCTAACAAGCACGAGCCGCTCTCTTTAGGAGACAGGTGCCAGCTCGTCAGTGTCTGGGGAAAATGATGCCGCTGCTTAGGAAGACCGCGTGAATTTCCTCGAACACAACTGTCTATAAAGCACAAGAAATTTCAGAGAAGCATGGAAATAAAAGCATTACACCTTCCCGACAGGTTGCGGGCCACGCGCTGCAGAAAGCCAGCCACGTCACAGACGATTAACTAGCTAAAAGACACCCAGGAATCCAGCGATGCAGCGCCAGGACCCGCAACTTTCTGGCTGCATCTGGCCGGAAAGAAGGCAAAAAGCTTACGCTCAACGAGCTAAGAAAGCAGGAAAACGCTAGCTTAAGACGTTTAACACAAGAACGTACCATAACGGGCATTTATTCGTGCCCAGGCGCACAAGAAAGTCCACCCTTTCATGGAGTGGTTGGGCAGTACGCATCGCGCAGGGCTAATGTTATCTTACCGCAAAATGACGGGAAAGGTAAAGATAGCAGCGGGAATTTTTACGGCTTTAGAAACATCATTAAACTAGCTTTCCTTACGACCATCAAAACTGGCAACAATCGACAATCAACCCGGCAGGCATCCATTATACTTTATTCATCCCGACAGAAATTCAGGCCGGACCCCCCCTGCCGATGGCAAAGAAAAAAAGCCCGCGACATTATAGATCGCAACCATCCCGCCATAAATTAGAATCAGTAACTAATTTTCTCCAACAATCGAGCATTTTTTCTGCTTTCCGCGTGCCAGATTTGTCACGTTTCGTCTAAAGGCAGTCGCCATGGCCACTACCGCAAGGGGTGCGCGCACCGTGCCGACATAGCTTTTGGGCCTCAATTTGCACCGAAATTTGGTCCGTACCGTCCAGCTCAGTCGGATTATGTATGTGGATCGGCCGTGTTGGTTGCATACGCAGGTATATTAATTCTTGCATTCGCCCCGGACCTTCCCCAGGACAGGTCAGGATATAACAATAATTCTTGCATTCGCCCCCGCCCTTTCCTATGGCCTGGTCAGGTTTGGGCGCGACGCCACTAGCGCGGCGCCCGCGACAGAGTGGCCAGGCTCGAGCACGTTTTCTGGATCCCAAGCACCGGATTGGACACTGTCCGAGGACTGGACAGGAATTGGCTGACCAATCGGATGCATTGCATTACCGAAAGAGGCAACATTCGTTTCCCTTGAAAATTCAAGTACAACGGACGGCGCGCAAATTTCAGCGTACGGACTGATCCAGGACCGGATCGACCAAACCCGATCTGCCCAAATCTGCCCAAATCTTTCACTTCACGAGTCACTACCGGATCTGTACGGCACCTGCGGGCCGACTTCCTGATTCCGTGGACTCCGAGCGTAGAACATTTTTTTCTGAGACGGCAGGCTTAGTCTTTAAATTAGACCAACCTCGGGCAGTGTTCGATGGCATGGAAGCTCTTGCTGTCGTTTAAACGGCGCTGTCAATTAAGTCTGTTGGTTTTTAATTTTGACAGGACTCGCCCAGCATGTTTTCCGCATGTTTTTAGCTCCAGGAATTATAACAGCTGTAATATCACCAGTGGAATGCGGGAGGGGAGGTCGGGCTTAAGGAAAACTTTCTTTCGTTGTCATGCCACCATTCAAGCTCCGTGGTTACATGCACGACAGTGTAAGGCCCCTTCAAGAGAAGTTTCTGCGATCATAGACCGATAGTGCGCCACCGGTACTGGTAGAGAAATTTCATGCGTTTCTTGGAACGCCTATAGGCTTAATGACGGCTAGGCAAACGAGCTACTATCTCGCCCCGGCTAATCTATGAAACGTAAGTGTGCCGCCTTTCCCGTGCGCTTGCAAGTGTGGGGATCTCAGCGGGTCATTCGTTGTCACGTTTACGAAGCGTCTACCCATGTGTTCCATGGCAAACGCGGTGTGCCTGGCATCCGCAATGTGCTCTGAGCATGGGTGTGTTCGGCATTGGTCTCGGCCGCAGCTTGTCAGGCCCTGGGTCGCGATGCACGAAGCACGGTGTGTGTGTGTGTGTGTGCGCGCGCGTGTGTATGACTCTTTGTGTCCGTAGCCAGTGTTGCCGCTTTAGTTCTGATGTATGACTTGCATCGCAGCACTTTGATATCAACACGGCTCACATTACCAGATTACTAGCAACACTGGTTACATGTTGCAAACTGCATTGGTATACAGATAATATTACAAATGCAAATAATCTGTACATAATATACAAAAGAGATGTCAATAATCTGCATTGAAGAAGATGCAGGTGTTTGACTGTGCATGGAGGCAAGAGCTGCTTGTTGATAGCAGCCACCGCCATGGGCTATGTTGTGTCGCTTTCACATATATTTGCCCATCGTCATTTTCTTCAGCGCTGTAGTGCATGATGGCAGTGCCACAACAATCCATGCCAATGATTTGTCATGATGGGGGGAAAGGATGACATTTCTACCTGGCTGTTTGACACGTGCATGCTTGACTCGCTCACCCAGCCACTCCCTCCCTCACGCACCCACGCAAGCAAGCACACCCACATCCACACTGTCCCACACACCCAAGCACGCACACCCACCCACCCAGACAGCCAGACACACACACATGTCTCTCTGTCTCTCTCTCTCTCTCTCTCTCTCTCTCTCTCTCTCTCTCTCTCTCTCTCTCTCTCTCTCTCTCTCTCTCTCTCTCTCTCTCTCTCTCCCCTCCACCCACCCACCCACCCACCCACCCACCCACCCACCCACCCACCCACCCACCCACCCACCCACCCACCCACCCACCCACCCACCCACCCACCCACCCACCCACCCACCCACCCACCCACCCACCCCACCCACCCACCCACCCACCCACCCACCCACCCACCCACCCATCCACCCACCCACCCACCCACCCACCCACCCACCCACCCACCCCACCCCACCCGCCCGCCCGCCCGCCCGCCCGCCCGCCCGCCCGCCCGCCCGCCCGCCCGCCCGCCCGCCCGCCGCCCGCCCACCCACCCGCCCACCCACCCACCCACCCACCCATCCATCAAACATGCATGCACGTCTAGTGTCTCTCCATTTGAGCACCTGTCCTTACACCCCCGCAGTGGCAGCCAAGCGAGGAAGCAACCAAGGGACCAAGCGAACCCCCCAACTGCCCGACATCACCGGAATGTACCGTCCGGAATGTTCGTATGGCACGTTAATTGCACAAATACCTGCCCCACATTTTCTTCAACGCTATATAATGCATCATCGCAGTGCCACAACAATCTGGGCTCTGAGATATTGAATCATACGGGGGGGGAAGATGACAGGCATACCTGGATGTTTCACACGTGCATGCCTGAACGGCACATGGATTATGAAACAAATTGAAAGCACGGGCGCACAACATCAACCAATATCATAACTTATTTTACTGTACAAGGTAAGGTTCATTGGTACCACATGCATTACTGGACAACTTGGGAGTTGGGTTTGATATGGCCTGCAGGCTATCTATTGTGAAAACTGCAAGGCATGCTGGTATGGCTACTAAGTGGAACACCATGAATGGAATCCCTAGGAACACCAAGCCTAGTAATGTAAATTACAGGTGGCACAACTGGCACACACCACATCGTGGCAAATATAAGCCTGGACTGCAACAGATGATGGCATTTTCCTGTTATGGCATGGTCGATCGGAGGGAATTTTCAACTTTTAATGCCGATGGACAATGTGAAAGTTATTCCACATAGGGCGGCCCGGCACTCAGCTGCTAACGTCTAGCTGACAACAAGCTTCACGGCCGAATCAGGGATGCAGCGTCCACTATTAAACCAAGGCATATGAAAAAAAATTCCTGCACAACGTCGGCTTACCGATGGTTGTGGTTAGCATGCGTGAACAAGAAGATTGTGTGGTTTGTACGCCAGTCTGATCCGGCGACATGGCAGTGGCTGCCGGCCAGCACATGCGCATGCCATTCGACATGCTGAATGGGGGGCTGTGCGTTAAAATCAAAATGAACATGACAAACATCTCATGTAAGAAATTTATATACAGCTTTCTGTCTCAAGCCAAAAAAGGGTGTGTCGTCATGCAATATATCAGTCCTGCCAGCCATAAACCTTAACTCCTAATCTGGAATTCACAATTGGCTTGTTTGAATCACATGCATAAACAAAGTAGTCGACACATGTCTACGGAAGCGGCATTTTGAACGTGAGATTGGATTGATTCGCCGTTTGGTTAGTAAGTTTCCCAGACTGCCATCGCTAGCAAATTTACCATGGCTAGCAGGTGCTGAGGTGCATTTTTTTGCTTAGGCAACGGGACCATTTTTCTTTAGTCTAGCGCAAAAAAGGCTAAGCATGGGCGGGTCGACATGGCGTCGCATGGGCCGTGAGGCCGGACTTGAACGGACGATAGTGTTGTACTAGTTCAGGCTGAAAATGATTCCACCGTTTTCCTTTTCTGATTCCACCGTTTTTCCTTTCCGATTCCTTGGATGAAATCTGGCCGAATCAGACAGAATAGTTCCTGCGGTGCCAAAAGGGCGGTTACGAAAATGTGTGGCTGGAGTTTGTGCGAAGGGTAACTACTTTGACTGGTGCGCACTTGAAACTAGTCGGCATTGCTAGATGCCGCGGGGGTACACTCCAACTTGAAAGCCGGACGTCTTGGGGGTCAAGGCCTGGCTTTCGGTAATGCAATGCTTGCTCGTCGTCTCCAAAAACATATATAAAGAGCCAAATCGCGCGAACTACGCAATGATCCTTTAAGCAGCGTTACTCTGCCGAAATGTCAACCTAGGCCGGTCAAGTGACGCCGAGGTGTTCACCGATAGTTCAGGTCAGCCACAGCGCGCCTTCGAATGTAGGCACGGTCGCATTTTTTTTTAGGAAATGTAGAATTGTTGTCGACCAGCTACCAACGCCCGACCGGACCCATACAACGGAAACATCAAGGCGAAGGCGATGTGATGTAGGTGTGTCTGATATCTCATTAATACACAGAGCATCGTGAATATAATATATAATATAAATTATATAATATACTATAATTAATATATAATTTTAATTTTATGTTAATTTTAATGTTATTTCATATAACATAATATAGCATAATATAATTAATATAATATAATATTATATAAACTAGTATATAAAAAATTAAAATGTAAAAGAAAAATATCTACCTTATTGGGGTTTATTGTTCCTTTCCAGTTCAGCATAAGTACACTCTTGAGTGTGTGCAATGTTTGGTTATACGCCATTGTCTTAAAATAGCAACCAATGTAAACCTCCGTCCTAACCACATTTGGATACAATAAAGACATTGATGCCTGACACATAGCATTCATTGCTTGAAATACCATGCATATTTTGTGTCAATGTTCTGCAGACCACAGCTTTAAGTGGGCATACTTCGCTTTCCTCAATATAATGGCGACATGGCATTTGGTGAAAGTGGTGAGTGCCATGAAGTTGCGCCGGCCGTCGTTATCCATGACGAACTGAATGGGTTTCGTGCAAATCAAGTTTTTTGTTTTGGTGTTCCAGTTGCGCCGGCCGGCGTTTCCAATGGTATCTTGCGCGCATTTGCAAAAGCTTGCACGCTTATCAACATTTTGTGTTGGTGAACATTTTATCACCTCTGGGATTTCCGCCTTCACTACCTGAGTTGCTTCTTTGTGGTTTTCAAATGCAACCGAGTTACGCCGGCCGTCGTTACTCATGACAAATTGTAGGGGTTTTGTGCAAATCACTTTTGTATGGTTTATGTACATGCATCCAGTTGCGCCGGCCGGCGTTTCCAATGGTATCTTGCAGTTGCGCAATCAGGCCCCATTACCAAAAGTGTGTTTGTACATCTTTTTTACACCTGAAGGATTTCTGCCTGCATATCCTGAGTTGCTTCTTAATGGTTTTTAATTGCGCCCGAGTTACGCCGGCCGTCGTTATTAATGACAAACTGTATGTGTTTCATAAAATCACTTTTGTATGGTTTACATGTATCCAGTTGCGCCGGCCGGCGTTATTAATGACGCTTGTCGTTCTTGTTTGATGCCCATCGTTTTCGTCGTGTCTTTAATGGTGATTATTTATCATTACTCATCCTCAGGGCTTTCGGTGCCGCGGGATTAAGAGGCGAAAAAAATCAGCTGCCGTCTGACCAAAGTCTGATGGCGCAATCGGGGCGGGGGGCCGTTTCCGACGGTTCGCGTCCCTTGTCCAAGGACGACCGGGAGCCTGCACTTCGCGGTCCCCGGAGCGACAAGTACATCGAGAACAAGGGGTACAAAATTGCCAATGACATCTTTCCTATCATGGCGGAACGCGTGAAAGCAAACAACCACAGGACGCCAGAGATGAGCGCGGAGGTTCTGTCTTGCGCAGCTTCAAGACTAAATGCCATGGTGGCCGAGAGCAACGGCATTAAGAAGAGGAAGAACTGTGACGACGGGCTTCCTGAAAGTTGGGCGGAATCTCTTCGGGATACCATCAAGAAGGCTTTTGGCGACTTGGGAACATCTGAGAAGGATCGTGGGCTTAGGTGGGCCTTGTGTGGACTTGTTACGAAGGCAATGGAGGGCGTCCCGGACAGGATTGTGGAGCGCGCGTTCGGGATTGACAGGCGCTTTGTCGCAACTGTTCGGGGTCACAGGGATGGAATGGAAGAAGGGGAGGACGACCTTTTGATGAGTGCGCCAGAGAGGAGGAGGAGGAAAGACGAGCTTCCGACGGAAGTCATTGCCCTGATACAAGCGTGCTGGAGGGATGATAACTTGACGCGGGCGTCTCCGAACATGAAGGATGTTCATTGTGAATGGACAAGAAAGGATTACAAACATACACTAGCGTTTTCGGAGGGTGCGCGCTACTATACTGTCTCCAAGTCGAAGATTTACGAAGTGTTCATTTCCCGCCATCCGGAGTTGAAGCCACCGCGGCGGATGGACACTAGGGAGGGGGGGGGGTGGAGGGAGAGGAGGGCGTGAGGGGGGGAAATCAGGTGATTATGGAGACGGAGGAGGGGATGTCAATGCCTCGCACGAATCAGAAGAGCACAGTTCATGTGGGATACACTTCTTTTTGCAAGCATATGCCCGCATGCGTCAAGGGGCGGTGGAAAATGCGGAACTTGTGCGCATGCCAGCACCACACTACCATGCAGTCCATGGTTGGGGGGTTGGCCAAATTTCGTGCAACTTTTCATGCCAGATGCGAGTGCGGACCTGAATGCCACGCGTGCGATCATGGTAGCCAGCTCGACGTGGGGTCCTCCGTGCCCACATGTTCCATTTTCAAAGCCACTCACACGACAGAGTGGGTGAACAAGTTTACTTGTGAGGTGGAGGGGATGAGGGAGGGGGGAGGTTCGAGGTCGTCTGTGGGGTCGTCGCGGCCGCAGGTTCAGCCTTTTCAGGGCGAACTTGAGGATCTGCCCATGCATGGGAGGGTGCTGGACGACGAGGAAGGGGTGCCCGATCATGACCTGGGCGAGGAGTTGGGGGTTTGCTCGATCCGGCGTAAGGCTTGTGTGTTGGGCACTTGCCGGGCTCCCAAGTGTGGAATTCGGAACTTCATGTTATGCGAACGGGAGGAGGCTTCCAACCACCTGATTTCATGGACCAGATACGAGATGCAGGATGTGCCGCCGGGTGCGGTTCTTGGGCCAGAGGTAATTTTTAGTGGAGTGGTTGCGCCCCAAGGCGTTTCTTTTGCAATGTTTCCTGAGGTTCTTGGGCCAGAGGTAATTTTTAGTGGAGTGGTTGCGCCCCAAGGCGTTTCTTAAGCAATGTTTCCTGAGGTTCTTGGGCCAGAGGTAATTTTTAGTGGAGTGGTTGCGCCCCAAGGCGTTTCTTTTTCAATTTTTCCTGAGGTCCTGTCTTTTTTCTTCCTACAGGTCATTGGTGGGTCGAAGTTGATGTCTTTTCTGTATGTGCACATTGCGCATATGCAGGACGACTGTGACGAGATCGCAAAGGCTGGTGGGCAGCGATTGACGCAAGTCGACGTCAAGTCCACACCAACGGAGCTAAAGGAGGCGATTGTGGACAAGTGGCCGGACTTCATCCAGCATTGCTTCAACGCGTGGTGGCAAGCGGACGCCTCCAAGGAATGTCTCTCAAGGATGCGGGTGGGGGACCTTGTATGCCACACAGATTACGCCGAGAACTACCAGTCTTACACCTATCACAATCTCCAAGCACAGTATTGGCATCCAGTCACATTCGTCCTTATGCCCTGGATCGTGCGCTACTTGGATCCAGCGTCGGGAAAGGTCGTGAGAAGGGAGTTTCACTTCATCGGACAGGGCGGAATGAAAAGGGACGGGCGGGCCCTCCGTTTTGCTATCCTCAAAATCCTGGCGACACTACGGTCAGAAGGGGTAGAGGTGAAGCGCTTCATTGGGTGGTCGGACAATTGCTCCATGCAGTTCAAGTCAAGGAATGTGATCGCGGAAATGGCCCGGCTGCTGACGGAGGATCCGCACCTGGAGTCATTTGAGTGGAATTACTTTGGGGAGCAGCACGGAAAGGGGGAGGTGGATGGAGCTGGTGGGACTGTGAAGTGCATGTTGAGGAGGTGGCACATCAGGGAAGAGAACCAGGACAAACAGACGGCCGCCCAGTTGGTGGAGAATCTGGCGTCGGGGGCGGTGGGCGGGACCACAACGACCAGGCGTAACTTCTTCGAGTTCCCCGAGGTAATTAAGTGTACAGTCCTCGTTCAGGGAATAGTTACGCCGGCCGTCGTTTCTAGGGCGTTCTTGGAGTCCTGGCGATCAGGAGTGCTTAATAAAACACAACTAGCTCGATGGTCTCGTAACTTCAACTTTCCCTTGTGCAAATCTTGTCTTCGACGCGCAGGTGCTTCCTTACAGCCCAGGGCGCGGCGAAATCAAAGGAGTGAAGAAGGCGCACTGGTGGCGCATGGACAAGTCGAATGTGACGCGCTTAATGCTGCGCCAGTATTCCTGCTATTGTGGCGGTGCGTGCGCCGAGGAAAGGTGGTGGGATTGTCGAAAGGAGTGGACCGACATGGACGGCTGGAATGTGGGAGGTGCTCGGATGAAGCTCCACAAACTGGGGGAGCCAGTGCAAAGGAACCCAAACGGACAAGGGGGGCACGCAGGGACGCGACTGAACAGACTACAGGCAGAGAGGACGATGATGGGAAGGAGACTGAAGCTGCGAGACATTTTTGCCGTCGAGTCCTACTCTGGTGATGGGTCCCACGATCCAGATCATCCATATTGGCTAGCGGAAGTCTTGCAGGAGCCTTATCAGGTGGCCGCTACTTTCGTGAGGCGAGTGGCCGACAGAAACGGCAAGGTCGATAGGGAGTTGTTCCGTAAGGGACAATGGGTGGTGGGGGTGCGCTACTGGGACAGATTTCCGGGTATGGCGACGATGTTCAAAATGGACGCCGATGCCCAACCTGAACAGCCAAACTTGGTCAATTGCTACCTGTGCATGGACGCGGGGTTCGAACACACCATTGTTGTCAACCCAGCTAACAATCGCCAGGCCATCTTGACCATTCCGACAGACGTCGAGAAACGGCTCACGAACTTGGCCAAGAAGAGACCTGTTCAGTAGGCCAGCTCGCCCGGGCTTGGTTGGACGAGGTGGACAGCCTTGAGAGCACGTGCTTCGTTGTGAGCACTTGCCTTTCAGCCGTGATTTGCAAACGAGTTCCTTGTCCTGAATTGTAAAGCTCGATTCATGCTCTTTTAAGGAAGTGTATAATATTATCCAGATCATGTATATATTTTAAAAATATAATTACTTACAGCAGAGTGAAATCACTCAAACCAAAGCAAACGCCCAGCTATAAACCTATATACAGAGCCATGTCAAAGCTCTATACTACGATAAGACCAATGGAAACGCCTAACGGGAGGAACCTAATAGCCCTGCTGCACCGCAAAATCAGCCCGCGTACGGCGGAGCATGATGTCAGCCATGGCCCGAGTCAGCGCCACCGACAGGCGCTGACGCCAATATGACGTCCAGGTCCGCGCCGACCATGGGGCCCGCTGGCCCTCCAGGTCCAGCCGGTCCTCCCGGAGCCGGCAACACTCCTTGAAGAAGGCGGAGGTCAGGGGCCCCATGGCCCCAAACTCCTCCAGGACAAAAAGATGTATATATTTACATCTAGACCTGAGTTCAAATAACATTTCTTAGAGGGATGAGATGCGCGAGGTCCAGCATACATGTATATATCCATGGAGACATGTTACAAACTCAAATGTTTCATTGTACGTACCACTAGCTCGTCGACGGGGGTATCCCATGTAATGTATGATTTATGAATTAATTAATCGCTTAATTGTACAATTTAAATGGATCATGAACTTGTCAAGTGGCCTAATTTGGTTTATTTGGTTCATCATTTATTGATCTCAATCATTCTTAATTGAATCTCGAGCAATAGCAATCGTGAAGCAGATCCTAATCATGTGATTCGCATAACATTTGAGAATAGGCAACAAGTGCTACTTTGAGGAATGCGGGGTTGGTCAGGTTATTATAGAGCTAGAGCTACAAACGGCACATATATTGCAAACTTTGCGCTCCAGGCATGGAATTTCAAAAGTACCAAAATTGGAGCAGTAGATGTTGGGGACGCCCCTGGGTATGCCCCTAAAACCCCTCAGGCTCCGGGAGAGGCCGTTATATTTTCCCAAACCGGCCGGCGCCTCTAAATGTGTTCCACTGAAGCCTATCTGTGGGCTCTGGACCATGGGGCAGCCCTACTGTGCATATCCGCTATTATGAGTCAGCCATGCATGCCATGCTTTGCCCATCAGTGCAGCTCTAGATCGAGCCACTCTCTCATGCTGCGACGCCATCATTATTAATTAATTAATCAGGTAGACACCTCACGTGGCCCCCCCGCGGGGCTGCGCCCAGCTCAGCCTGGCCGGCACCTCCTTACGTGGGCTGGCCGGCTGGGCCCCGCCATGCTCGACGCCGCAAGGCCCGCACCTTCAAAGAACAGCTAGTAGAGGATATGGGGGGCCTACTAGGCCTCTCCGTGATTGGAACAAGATGATCAATTAATAGAAACAAGATGATGGACAAGCAAGGCCAAGTGGGACCAGGTCATAGAGGACAACCGGAACCCCCCCCAGTGGGGAAGCGCCCGCGTTTGCAAACCCGCGGGAAGCACACCAAGTAAGTAAGTACTTGCGTGTCATGCGCAAAGGCATGCCACGGAGTACTATGCTAATCTCATTAGAAAAATAATTACACAAAAGTTTAAACAAATATCGTCTGCATCATCCCCCAACCGTTAAGCACTATAGATGGGGATGTAATCCTCATCCGAGCTGTCCTCTACTGTAATGGCAGACGAGGCGGTAGTGTAGCGGCTATCCTCACGGACCAATAACCTCGACCTGCGGACTTCTATACCCTGGCTATAGCAACGGGCCGCGGGGCCCGTGGGGAGAAAACAGGAGCATACCCCTCGGGAAGGTGCTTGATCGCAGATGGCAGCCCATTTCTCCTTGTCAATCATGCCGGCGCAGAGTACGGATAGTCCCACCAGTTAAGCCCTGCATCTTCAAGCAGTTGTGTCACATAGGTCCGGGTCGGGCCGCGCCGGTGCCCGGCGCGCGCAAGTTTGCCAGCACACCAGACAGGTCCCATAGGGTAGAGAGCCTAGACTATACTGAGTTGGCTTGATGTTGTAGATAGATTAGACCGGTAGGATTGTGTGTCCCCATCCATGCATCCATCCATCGGGGTTAATTAATGCTCCGTGACTCCCCAACGGGAGCACGAGTCTAATTAATTATGGGTTAATTAATTAATTAATTAAGCTCGTGCTCCCGTTGGGGAGTCACGGAGCACCGAAGTGCTTTTAATCCCTGTGTGTGCGTGCAACAGGAGAAAGGGCAGAGACCCCCAGTCTCCTTCATGCCAGAGGCATGCCACAGCTGCACTCGGGCGCGCTAGCTACTAAACGGACACGCTAACGATCCGGCAATCTGTGGGTGCAATAAGCCCCATGTGAGCATGGCATAACAAGTCCTGAGCGTGGGCGAGTAAACTGATCATAGCCAAGACGTAGCATGGCTGTACAAGGACGAAGCTAAGGCTACTTAATTGGCTGCATGGTTGTGTACCGTGCGTTAGCGGTGCACGTGACTAGGTATGTTGGCACGGCTAGGCAAACGTTCTAAGGATGGCTGCCATAGCGGCAGTGCCTACCATGCAGTGGATACAACAAGCTAGGGCTATTAGCTGTACGTCTAGCCCGCAGGGGGGCGTCCACATCTTGTGGTTGATCATCAGGTCCCCGCCCCTCCAGTACACCTTGGTGCGAGCTAAGTGCCCTAGTACTAACTGCAGGCGCCACTGCTTTATGGTGCTGGTGATAATAATATGGCATGCCGAGGTACAGCTCCTCATTGCGAACGTGGGCAGTGTAGCCTACACGGAAAATGGATCGCAGCATGTTGGTGACCGCGCCGTCTAGCTTTCTGGCCAGCTCGGCGGTGAGGGTCCACGTCTTGGCCCCGTACGTAAGAACAGTGAGGACTAGGACCTTAAGGGGACGGGACACCCCCGAATTTTTTGGCGCCAAAAAATTCGCGCCGGAGCCGAAGGTCACAAATTTCACGTGCACGGTGCGCGCACCCCTTGCGGAAGTGGCCATGGCGACTGCGTTCAGGCGAAACTACCACACTAGGGCAGGCGAAATGCAAAAATTTTACTCGAATCTAAAAGGAGATGAGTATATGATGTTAGTTTGCGGCGGAAATCAGCTGGTTTACAATATCGCTGTTGTTTTTTTATGCCATCGGCATGGGGGGTAATCTGAATTTTTTGGTCGCGCGGAATGAAATAGAATTCATGATAGCGGCTGTAAAATAGCGGTTTGGGGGGCTGTTCTGACCGTGAAGCAGGCATTAATATCGGTTGCATCGAATTCTTAACCGAGCTGGTGCTTTTTGCCAGATTTTCGGCCATTATCGGTAAGTAATTGTTCAGACCTGCGCATTGCGTGTCTGACCTGTCCATGGAAGAACGGCTGTTGTTGCGCGCCTGGGCGAGGGATTTACGAGGGCAAGGTACAGCTTTGTCGCGAATGTTATCTGCTATCGGTGCTTTCTTCTATGAGCTCATCGTTCGAGGTTTTTTGCGTTCTTTTTGGGCAGTTTCCGCCAGCTAGCTCGCCGTCGCTTGCCGTTGTGTTGTCGAATACCTGGCAGCTTTAGATTGTTTTCGTTGATGTCGTGATCAGGGCCGCTTCAGTCGCAGCCTGTAGCTCTTCGGGAAGGTATAAGGCATTTCATAAAACGTGTTCTGGCAAGGATGTTGTGCGTATGGACGCTTCTTGTTGTTTGAGAGTGACGCACCCTCTCTTCGCAGGCCGCAGCGGCATCACAGCGCTCATGCGGTGAAGGGCCGCCAATGGTTTCTTTGCATTTTATCGTGCAGGGATGGAAGTGTTATAGTGATGATGATGTTGGAGATATTGCATTTGTGTGACTGCATGTAGATAGCTGGCACCAATGGTTGTTTGAGCTTTCCTTTGTGATGATGACGTGACAAGACTACAATGTGCTGAGCCAACCATGGTTGACATGCATGACTGCATGCAAGCTATATATACCATGTTCCTACTTGGTTCCTTGCCCTCCATAGTCCCAGTTTGTCATCCATGCCGGGGAGGACAGTTTAGGAGGTGTTGTTGTGTTGATTAGCTTGGTTGGCATCAACCTTACACTCTAACCTGGGAGAAACATAGGAAATACTGCTTAGGCATGTTAGGGCTACCATCGTCAAGGCTATGCACATATTTACAAGGCTGGCCATGCTGGAGGGATGATGAAGACATATGAGGTGCGTGGCCACCCCTTTGTACATTGTAAACATACTCAGCATGGTTTTGGTGCATGTTGGATGGCATATGAAGTGGCACTGTGGGGCTACTAACTTACTGAGTGGTCCTTAGCGCCTTGTCATGTGGTCATATAGGAAACCCATCAACTTGAGCAGTTCTTGTCGCAATGACCCCCCACATTGAGCATGCGTTGCCGTCAGCGTGCAAGAGTTGATTATGTGTGCTTTGGTCAGTTTGCAGATGTCTTTGATGAAGAAGGAGGTGCTAGTGTGGCTAAATGGTTACTCTAATTTCCTTGTAGCGTCTACATGGGTGGCCGTCTTGGAGTGGTTGTAACTTGGGCAGTTCTTGTCAGAATGGCGTCAAACCTTGAACATAGGAGGTACCATATGTGCAGAGAATGGTAGTATGTGGTTTGGCCAGTTTTCATGAGGCTTAGATGTATAAAGGGGTGTTGGTGTGGTTAAATACTAGCTAAAACCTCCCTTAGCTTCGTCACAGGTGGCAATCTAGGAATATCCATCAAATAGGGCTGCGCTTGTCAGAATGACCTGAAAATTTGGGGCTGCATGTCCCCCCTCTCTAGTATTTGAAAATATAAGATATGGCATGATCCCATGTGTTTATGATTTGTTTTATTTTTTTGGTGAAAAAAAGTACCCTTTTTGCGGGAAAATCCATCAATGTGTCTAAACATCAGTGTTTTGTGCTCAAAATTAGGCAGACTTTCTCAAAAGTGGGGGAACTATATGGAAATATATGATTTGGTCCAAATATGTTTGCCCATTGTCCTAGGGAAAATATGCCAAAAGTAGCGTCTTTTTCTATTTTTAGCGCGTAACCGGCATCTGGTGGGGGCTAGTACCCCCCCCAAGTGGTTGGAATTTTTTTTTTAAATCATATTTATGGTCCCCAATCATAATTGGATTTTTAGCACATGCATAGGTATGGTTTCCAGAAAAGTGCCCTTTAGGGGTGTCCCCTCCCCTTAAACAGGTCCTGTTTCTCTACTTCTTGCCCAAGGGCTTACCCTCATGGGCCTGGTAGCTGAGGTAGAACTGCGTGGGTGCCACCGCCTTCCCCACTCACGGGACAAGGCGGCTCCCCCACCAGTCCTGCTCACCTTCCCCTCCCGTGAGGACAAGCAGCGGTTCCTTTCTCGTCGCAAGAGGCTGCACGACCTCACCTGGACGCTGGACGACGACCTGACCCCCGCTCAGCAGCAGCAGCGACGCGACCTGTGGCCGGAATACCTGGCCGCCACAAGTGCTCAGGACCCCCAGAAGCCAAAGGTGTACTGGAGGGGCGGGCCCCTGACGGTCCTGATGATCAACCACAAGATGTGGACGCCCCCTGCGGGCTAGAATAGCTAATAGCCCTAGCTTGTATCCATTGGTAGTCACTGCCGCCATGGCAGCCATGCTTAGAATCAGTGTTCGCCTATATAGGTGTGCCACCATATATACCTATAGTCACGTGCACCGCTAACACACAGTACACAACCAGCCATATATATATTAATTAATTAATTAAAATCATAGCTCAGTGGGGAGCATATATATTAAAAATATAATTACTTACAGCAGAGTGAAATCACTCAAACCAAAGCAAACGCCCAGCTATAAACCTATATACAGAGCCATGTCAAAGCTCTATACTACGAAGTACGATAAGACCAATGGAAACGCCTAACGGGAGGAACCTAATAGCCCTGCTGCACCGCAAAATCAGCCCGCGTACGGCGGAGCATGATGTCCGCCATGGCCCGAGTCAGCGCCACCGACAAGCGCTGACGCCAATATGACGTCCAGGTCCGCGCCGACCATGGGGCCCGCTGGCCCTCCAGGTCCAGCCGGTCCTCCCGGAGCCGGCAACACTCCTTGAAGAAGGCGGAGGTCAGGGGCCCCATGGGGAGCATATATATGTAACCCTGACCGACCTCCCCCACCGCGCGCGTAGCCTTTTCGCGCAATGTGCAATCGTTTCTCTCCGGCGCATGCACGCCGCTCCGGACGACCCGCTGGGCTTTAAACTGCACATGGTGACCCCCCGCCTGCTCCTCACCCCTCTCGGGCGTGGTGTGCGCGGCCTCCAGGGTGCGGTTATTGCCCGTTGCCGACGCTTTCTGCAGGGGGACTGGGAGGGGCTGTTTGGCGTGCCGCCCCCGCGCACGGCCCGGCTGTCGGGGGAGGTCAACTTCGAGCGGGTGGCCGCCGATGTCATCCGCCTCGTCCGCGAGGGGCAGCTCAGCCGGGCCATGACCCGCTTGGAAATGGCCAAGCTGGCCCCCGCCAATGCGGCTACCCTGGCGGCCTTGGAGGCTCTTCACCCTGCGGAGCCCGGATTCCAGCTGCCCGTGCCGGACCCCCTGCCGGCCCCCTCCGGCTGGACCGCGACTGCTTCCTGGAGGTGATGCGTGCGGTCCCGCGGGCTTCCTCTACCGGGCCGTCGGGCTGGCGCTACGAGCACTTGGAGGTCCTGGTGGGGCATGGGGGCGAGGACATTCTCTTTGACACCCTCATTGACCTGGCGGCTGGTCGCGTTCCTCCCGCTGCGCGCGAGTGGTTAGCGGGCGCTCGCCTCCTCGCTCTGCTCAAGGGTGTCTTGCCCCCCCCGAGGGCAAGGTGCGCCCGATCGCCTGCGGTGAGGTGCTCCGCAAGCTCGTGGGCAAAGTGATCTGCCGCCAAAAGGCGCCCGAGCTCCGTGCCTTTTTCTGCCCGCCCCTCGCAGCGGGTGAGACCTCGGTGGCGGCCCAGCTGGGGGTGACGACTCCAGGCGGGGCGGATATCCTCATCCATTCGGTGCAGGCCTACCTCGAGGCCCACCCCACCCACGCTGTCGTCAAGGTCGACTGCCACAACGCGTTCAACAGTCTGTCCCGCGCCAGCATGTTTGCGGCCGTCATGGAGTCCTTCGAGGACTTGTACGCTTGGACAGCCGTGTGCTACGGCCAGCCCGGCCAACTGGTTCACATCATGGAGGACGGCACTCGCGGCGGCCTGCTGTCGCGGTCGGGCACCCAGCAAGGGGACCCCCTGGGACCCCTGTACTTTGCCGCCCCCCTCCAGGGTTGCCTCCAAGCGGTCCATGCTGCCCACCCGGCGGTCGCTATTCAGGCCTACTTGGATGATATCTACCTTCTGGGCCCTGTGCCGGACACCACCGCGGCTCTGCTGGCACTGCAGACCGCGGTGGCCGACATCAACCTCCAGTTGACCCTGGCCAAGTTCGCGGTGTACTCGCCCCAAGGTGATTGCTCCGGCTTTCCGCCCCAGCTCTTGGGCCGGGACGAGCGCCTCCATGGGTTGGATGTCCTCGGCATTCCGGTTGGCGACCCCGCGTTTGTCATCGATGCTCTGCGGGCCGCCCTCGAGGCACGCACTGAGGTACTGCCCTTGATTGCGCGCCTTCATGATTCGCAGACCAAGGGTCTGCTTCTGTGGTTTTGCGCTCACCCTCGCGTCGTTCACTGGCTCCGGGGCGCTCTTCCGGCTCAGGTCCGGCTGGCCGCCGAGGGCCACGACGAACGCATCCAGTCGGCCTTGGCGCAGCTGGTCCCGGGCCCCGACCTCCCGCCACATGCTATTCGCATTGCCTCCCTGCCTGCACGGATGGGTGGCTGCGGTCTGACTCGTGCCGCCCGGCTGGCCCCAGCAGCATTTTTGGGCTCCGTCGCTCAGTCGTGGGCGGAAAGCTGCCGGCTCCTGCCCCTTTTGGCAACAGCAGCGCCTGACCTCCTGGACCCCAGCAGCCCTTTGCCCTTCGTCACCGCCATCCAGGAGGCCTATGCTGAGATCCAGCAGGCCTGTTCTCCCGTCCGTGCCGCTCAGGCGGTACAGCGCCACCTCCCTCGCGGCACTCCCTCGGTCGCCTCCGTTCAATCTCCCGCCGCATTCCCTGCTCGCGTCATCGATAAACACCAGAAAACCTACGCGGGTATTCTGCACACGGCTGATTGGATTGCTCTTTTCGCGGACCTCAACGCCCAGGGACGTGCGTGGCTGTTCTCGCTTTCCTTGCGGAGTGTGGGCTCGGCGTACCTTCGTGCTCTTCCCATGGCCCCCCCATTCGCCTTGGCTCCCAGCCACTACTCGGTGGCGCTCCGGCACCAGCTATTTGCCCCGCAGCCTCTTGTTCCGGCCGGGCGGCCTTGTGGTAGCTGTGGGCAGCCGCTGGATCCCACGGGGACTCACTACCTTGCCTGCATGGGGGGCCAACAGAATCAGAATTGGTATTTGTATTTGCACACTGTCCTCCTGACGGTGGTGCTCGCCATGATTCGGTCGGTCTTCCCCCACGCGAACATCCGGTCCGAGGATGCGGATGGCGCTGCCTTCTATTCCCCCAACCACCGGCCTGACATCGTGGTGCTGGACTTTGAGGGGGGTGGACGGCATCTGCTTATTGACGTTTCGGTGGCGCGGCCCTTGGCTCTTAGCCACGTGGCTGGGGCCTCCCTCACGGCAGGTTACACGGCGGACCGGGCGGAGCGGGCCAAGCTCCTGGCCTACGGCGACGTCGGGCACCATCGTGTGGTGCCCTTTGTCCTGGAGGAGTTTGGGGCCATGGGGCCCCTGACCTCCGCCTTCTTCAAGGAGTGTTGCCGGCTCCGGGAGGACCGGCTGGACCTGGAGGGCCAGCGGGCCCCATGGTCGGCGCGGACCTGGACGTCATATTGGCGTCAGCGCTTGTCGGTGGCGCTGACTCGGGCCATGGCTTACATCATGCTCCGCCGTACGCGGGCTGATTTTGCGGTGCAGCAGGGCTATTAGGTTCCTCCCGTTAGGCGTTTCCATTGGTCTTATCGTAGTATAGAGCTTTGACATGGCTCTGTATATAGGTTCATAGCTGGGCGTTTGCTTTGGTTTGAGTGATTTCACTCTGCTGTAAGTAATTATATTTTTAATATATATGTAACATTCGGTGGCGCGGCCCTTGGCTCTTAGCCACGTGGCTGGGGCCTCCCTCCCGGCAGGTTACACGGCGGACCGGGCGGAGCGGGCCAAGCTCCTGGCCTACGGCGACGTCGGGCACCATCGTGTGGTGCCCTTTGTCCTGGAGGAGTTTGGGGCCATGGGGCCCCTGACCTCCGCCTTCTTCAAGGAGTGTTGCCGGCTCCGGGAGGACCGGCTGGACCTGGAGGGCCAGCGGGCCCCATGGTCGGCGCGGACCTGGACGTCATATTGGCGTCAGCGCTTGTCGGTGGCGCTGACTCGGGCCATGGCTGACATCATGCTCCGCCGTACGCGGGCTGATTTTGCGGTGCAGCAGGGCTATTAGCCCTTAATTTGTACTGAGTCCGTTTTCGTGGCGCCAGTTGAACTCGCGCCACTCTAACGGACTGAGTTTGTGGCAGAACCAGGCGCCGCGCCAAAAATAATTCAACGGTCAAACCTGGGGGGATCGAAAGATCTAGACGTAAGCTATGCCTGGCACTATTCAGACCGTACTTTGGACAACTGGCCAGGGAGATATACTCAATCAAAGTTGGGGGGGTACCATGGTCAAACGGGACCGACGTGAATGAAAATAATTGACTTCCGCGGCTATGGCGGTGCAGGCAAATGACTGGTACGAGAGCATGGCTTGGAATTTTGAACTCAAATCTTGTAGTAGTTATCCTTGAGTGTTATAAAGGTTATATCTCTGGCCGTGAAGCGTCTGGATGTGCGCAAGTATGTCTCTAGGTTCTAATCGGTGCGGCAGATCCTGTCAGCGGTCAGGCGGTGACAGTGCGTATGCTACCTGTTGTTCGGCAGCAAACGTCCATATATTTGCGCGTGGATAGACTTGTTACGTTATTCTTGACATGTTTTATTAGCGATGACGGCCAGGAAAGGTTCGAGGCTATGTCCGTGAGGTGGGAGTGATGGCTCCCGCACAGCAGGTAATCTGCGGTTTCGACCTGGTACGTATTAACATGTTAGCGTTTATACATTACAGTACCAAGTCGTCCTATCGTTTATAAACTAGTTGTAGACATGTAATCGATGCATGGTTTTTGCTTGTCGTTTTGTTGCTTTAGTGCTTGTACGCGTACGTTCGCTTGTGATGGTTGGGGCATACCACTATGTCACGCAGATTTTGGACCAGATTTGATTGCTATTAGCTGAGGCTTCAACGAAACCAGTGAAGTAGCGTTTGGTATTGTCTCTAAACATGGTGGGCTTGATAACGGGATGCTTTTCCCTGCACAGACATTGCGAGACAAGTGGTTTTCTGGCCAGCTCTAGGCATTGCTTCTTGGTTTGCTGGCCCAAGTTATCCTTCTGCTTGTGCGTCCATAATGCATGCAAGAAACATGAATGGCCAGGGCCTGCTTGCACGGAAGCATAACCAGGACAGTTCTTTTGTTTTTTCTATCATTGCCAATCATTGGAATTGCTTTATAGTGTGTTGGATGCATTGATAATGTAGCTCCTTGTGAACCCGTTATACGCTTGGTTTGGGGCCTTGCATGGCACAAGCTTTATACTTGTTGTATAGCATGCTGTTGTGACTTTTAAGCTGGAAACGTGTTTGGGAATCCATGTGTGGCCATCTATGATGTTTTGTGCCACGTTGGAATTGAATGCCTATACGGTAGTGCTAGCAAGACACCCCAAAGTAACTGCACCCGTTATAACGGTCTGAGCTATTTTGGGCTGTATGCTAGCTAGCCTGTGCAGTTCTATGGCATGTCATGTTGTGAATGCATCTATGGCATGCCTGTGATTATCTTAAACTCCCCTCAAAGGGCCAGGGTCGGCAGATTTTGAGAAATGGTCCATATTGCATTATATATCTCTTGAACCCCATCTGCACCGTACCCCCTTGGGGGGGGTGCTATTTATAGCAGCTGTGGGGCATAGATATGTGACCAATGACATGACCCCAAAGTTATTTGATATAAAAGCATCCTTGGTTCCAAGGGTGGGCCAGAAAATGTTATTTGGCTAGATACTCTCATACTTACTAAGATGCCCATACTCAGTCCGTTCTGGTGGTTCCAATTGACACAATTGAAGGGTTAGGTTCCTCCCGTTAGGAGTTTCCATTGGTCTTATCGTAGTATAGAGCTTTGACATGGCTCTGTATATAGGTTTATAGCTGGGCGTTTGCTTTGGTTTGAGTGATTTCACTCTGCTGTAAGTAATTATATTTTTATAATATATATGTAACACATATCCCTGAGAAAGGGGCATCTATGGGTTTTTAATACAATCAGGGCGACAACCTGCAGGTGTAGGATGTACAACTATCATATGCACCTGCTCTGGGTGCACAAGGTGCACCTGCACCGCCATGATGGTTCATGCCTTCTAAACAAGCACAAGTACACAGGCCGGGCGGCTTGAGGAGAGGGCCTATAGAAGGCCTGCATGACATATGGGGTGGAAGGTATGTGGCTAGGCTATAGCTGGTGTACACATGGCATCTCAGCAGAGATCGAGTAACTCCCTGCATAGGCATAGCATGGCTAAATTCGTAATGCAACATCCATGGGAGGTCCCATTGTAGGCATTAATTAATTAATTAATTATCAACATCACTCCATTGGGAGTCAATGTATATAGCACATATCCCTGAGAAGGGGCATATGGCTTTAAATACATCCTAGGCTACTTCATGCAAGGGTGGGAATGTAAGCAACACTTGCTCTAGTAGGTGCCGCAAGGGCACCGGCACCACCATGCTGTCTCAGGTTCAACCCAACTATATAAGGGGATCCTGGCACGGGGGAGGAAGATCATCATGGCTATACAAGGGCTAGGGCATGGCTTCTCGACAGAGAGCATCTCTCTGCATGGCATAGCATGGCTAAATTCATGCAACATCCATGGGGGTCCCATTATAGACAAAGCATGGCTAAATGTTGAAGGCATCATCCATGGGGGCCATTATGGGCGCACATGCGCGTGGGCCACATGCTAGGCTAAGCCTTACTAATCTACACTACTGGTATATATATTCAAGGTGCGGGCCGCCCTCGAGGCACGCACTGAGGTACTGCCCTTGATTGCGCGCCTTCATGATTCGCAGACCAAGGGTCTGCTTCTGTGGTTTTGCGCTCACCCTCGCGTCGTTCACTGGCTCCGGGGCGCTCTTCCGGCTCAGGTCCGGCTGGCCGCCGAGGGCCACGACGAACGCATCCAGTCGGCCTTGGCGCAGCTGGTCCCGGGCCCCGACCTCCCGCCACATGCTATTCGCATTGCCTCCCTGCCTGCACGGATGGGTGGCTGCGGTCTGACTCGTGCCGCCCGGCTGGCCCCAGCAGCATTTTTGGGCTCCGTCGCTCAGTCGTGGGCGGAAAGCTGCCGGCTCCTGCCCCTTTTGGCAACAGCAGCGCCTGACCTCCTGGACCCCAGCAGCCCTTTGCCCTTCGTCACCGCCATCCAGGAGGCCTATGCTGAGATCCAGCAGGCCTGTTCTCCCGTCCGTGCCGCTCAGGCGGTACAGCGCCACCTCCCTCGCGGCACTCCCTCGGTCGCCTCCGTTCAATCTCCCGCCGCATTCCCTGCTCGCGTCATCGATAAACACCAGAAAACCTACGCGGGTATTCTGCACACGGCTGATTGGATTGCTCTTTTCGCGGACCTCAACGCCCAGGGACGTGCGTGGCTGTTCTCGCTTTCCTTGCGGAGTGTGGGCTCGGCGTACCTTCGTGCTCTTCCCATGGCCCCCCCATTCGCCTTGGCTCCCAGCCACTACTCGGTGGCGCTCCGGCACCAGCTATTTGCCCCGCAGCCTCTTGTTCCGGCCGGGCGGCCTTGTGGTAGCTGTGGGCAGCCGCTGGATCCCACGGGGACTCACTACCTTGCCTGCATGGGGGGCCAACAGAATCAGAATTGGTATTTGTATTTGCACACTGTCCTCCTGACGGTGGTGCTCGCCATGATTCGGTCGGTCTTCCCCCACGCGAACATCCGGTCCGAGGATGCGGATGGCGCTGCCTTCTATTCCCCAACCACCGGCCTGACATCGTGGTGCTGGACTTTGAGGGGGGTGGACGGCATCTGCTTATTGACGTTTCGGTGGCGCGGCCCTTGGCTCTTAGCCACGTGGCTGGGGCCTCCCTCACGGCAGGTTACACGGCGGACCGGGCGGAGCGGGCCAAGCTCCTGGCCTATGGCGACGTCGGGCACCATCGTGTGGTGCCCTTTGTCCTGGAGGAGTTTGGGGCCATGGGGCCCCTGACCTCCGCCTTCTTCAAGGAGTGTTGCCGGCTCCGGGAGGACCGGCTGGACCTGGAGGGCCAGCGGGCCCCATGGTCGGCGCGGACCTGGACGTCATATTGGCGTCAGCGCTTGTCGGTGGCGCTGACTCGGGCCATGGCTTACATCATGCTCCGCCGTACGCGGGCTGATTTTGCGGTGCAGCAGGGCTATTAGGTTCCTCCCGTTAGGCGTTTCCATTGGTCTTATCGTAGTATAGAGCTTTGACATGGCTCTGTATATAGGTCTATAGCTGGGCGTTTGCTTTGGTTTGAGTGATTTCACTCTGTTGTAAGTAATTATATTTTTAATATATATTCAAGGAGTGTTGCCGGCTCCGGGAGGACCGGCTGGACCTGGAGGGCCAGCGGGCCCCATGGTCGGCGCGGACCTGGACGTCATATTGGCGTCAGCGCTTGTCGGTGGCGCTGACTCGGGCCATGGCTGACATCATGCTCCGCCGTACGCGGGCTGATTTTGCGGTGCAGCAGGGCTATTAGGTTCCTCCCGTTAGGCGTTTCCATTGGTCTTATCGTAGTATAGAGCTTTGACATGGCTCTGTATATAGGTTTATAGCTGGGCGTTGGCTTTGGTTTGAGTGATTTCACTCTGCTGTAAGTAATTATATTTTTAAAATATATATTCCTATAGTCTGAGGTGGCAGGAGGGGGCTGCCAGGACTTGTGGTCAACGTGGATGACCGCCCCCCTCCAGTATACCGGCTTCCCCCTTGCGCTCTGCCGGAGCTGAAGGTAGGTCGGCCATAGCTCGCGTCGCCGTTGTTGCTGGGCCAGGGTCAAGTCGTCGTCCAGCGTGCACATCAATCCAAAAACGCGTTTTGGTTCCCTGGTAATTATTTCAAGATAGGCTAATAGTCAGTTTGGCCTCAAATTTGGCACCAAGGTACCTAATCAGATATCTTATGATGCCATGTGGTCAAAAACTTTTTTGGGAGTCGGCACCATGGTAACATGGTGACATTTGCTAGCATAAAATACCGCACTTTTAGCACTTTCTGGCATGCATGCCTATATGAATGACACTAAATGAACTCAGTTGGGGCTATAACTTTGCACATGTTATAAACACATCCCATGCAGCATGCCCACAAAGTTTCAGGCTGGTTGGATCACAAAATGGTGACAGATGCTAGCATAAATACCCCCAAAATGCAGTTTTTCAGGGTTTTCCAAGGGTTTCATCACACATATGCATATATAATGACACCAAATGAACTCAGTTGGGCGTGGAACTTTGCATATGTTCTAAACACATCCCATGCAGCATGCCCACAAAGTTTCAGGCTGGTTGGATGACAAATTGGCGACAGATGCTAGCATAAATACCACAAAAATGCAGTTTTTCAGGGTTTTCCAAGGGTTTCATCACACATTTGCATATATAATGACATCAAATGAACTCAGTTGGACCTGGGACTTGGCACATGTTCGAAACACATCCCATGCAGCCTGCCCACAAAGCTTCAGGCTGGTTGGATGACAAATTGGTGACAGATGCTAGCATAAATACCACAGAAAAAGCAGCTTTCTATTGTTCTTACAAGGGTTTCATGGCAATCATTCCACCTTGGTGTACAGAAGGTTCCAAACAACACATCATTACATTATGCATCATATTTACAATGCAGGAAGAAGGCCGCATACTTGGGGGCACATGCCTATAGTACAATGCATTAATAACACAGCTCTAGCCAGCTAGCTAGCTATATAGTGGCTAATGCCACACCCGGGGGCACGTTCTCACGGCCCTGCTGCATCCTTTTCCTTTTCTTCTTCTCTGCATCTGACAGGGGCCTGCCCCCCATCTTGTCATCCACCAGCCTGGTGAGCACCCTGACGTTGGTGACTTGCGTCCGCTACCCTACCCCCATGGCACGCTTGGCCTTACGCTTGGTGAAGGTGGAGGGGTGGGTGCGACAGTTGGTCTGGGTTTTCATCACCCCCTCACTATACTTTTCGTCCGAGGGTGGTAAAAAGGATCCGAGGCGTAAATTACCACGCGGTAATCTTACCACGCACGATCCCACGCCTGAGATCCAAGGCGGTAATAATTACAACGTCGAGTCTTAGGTAGTAAATTTACTAGCCGTAACGTTACCACGACGTATCTTTCGTAGTACTGTACCGACAAGGGAGATTACCGCGACGGATCTTAGTTGAGAAGTTACCACCGGTAAATTAGGTGCCAGTGATCCGATGCTGTAAGATTACGTTTTAGTAAGTTACTAAGGGGGTCTTTGCCTGTCCACGGCCAGATGGATGTGATATATTGTAATGGTGAAGTGGGAGAACGTGCGTGTCTATTAGCAAATGCAGCGAAATATAAAAATGTAGTTATCAGCCTTTGTCGCCTGTTCAGCAGTTGTCGTTGTCGGCCGTTGTCAGTAAGCGGCTATAGATTATGTGTGCTGGGGCCGGTGAAAAGACGCTAGCAAAGTTCGTCTGAATGGCGTCCAATAGAGGGGATTTCATTCTTATAGTGGATTGTTCGACGAGGAGAAGGCGAGGTTGCTGGCGGAGAATGCGAAAGAGCAGAGGGAAGCAGCGGAAGCCGTGCGTGGAAGATGAGGTAACGGGATGGAGTGTGGGCCCTGGCTTCTGGTTATGAAATGATGGCGGTTGCAGGCCAGCCGTGCTCGCTGGTAATGGGTGTGTGGTGTTGAAATCCAAGTTCTGCGCTTATTCTCTTCTTTGGTCAATGATTGAAGGGATGTCGCCTTTTTTATTTTTGTGCATCTGCGTCCCGTCGTGACTGCCTCGTCATGGACGCCCAGGCGTAGAAGTTCGAACGAGGGAATGATTTTTCAAACGCCTGGATATGTTATGATGGTACGAATAAATGGTAATGGGTAGAGGCGGCCAAAATTTTGTTGGAAGTGTGCCAACGCCGCACATACGACTTGAACAACCCTAGGTATCTTAGGAAAAGGAAGCACGGATACGTCGGAGTGGAGGAAGAGGAAGACGGTGACGATGGTGAAGACGGAGAGGTTTACAATGGAGGCCTTGAGAATGGGGAGACATTGAAGCAGGAGAGCAGGCTAGCGGTGAGTGGCCCGTCATGAATTACATTGTGGTTGCAGTTGTTAGCTAGGCGTGTTGATTGCTTCTTGCCGCGGGTAATCGCTAGCATGCATAACCTTCTTTTTTCAACAGGTGTTCTGGTGCATTGACTGCCGCAAAGCAATTAATGGGACTGATTATGTGCCTATCATGCCGTTTGGGAATCATACATTGCCAACAATTTGTGTTTAGAAGGCGCGCCTTCAGAAGCATATTCAGCACCGCACGAACCAGGTGCTGAAGGCGTGCTTGGAGAGGAAGGGGTATAAAGTGCGCATGACTGCATCGAAGAAGAAGAAGCAGCAGGAATCGGGCAAGACCATGATAACCGAGCCAGGATTGGCTTTCGTGCATGCAGTACATGGTGCGGCGCAGGCAGTGAATGCTGCATCGATTGCAGCGGTGCAGCCTGTGGCCATGGCGGTGCAGTGCACGGGTCCTGATGTGTGGGCGTTGGCGAAGGAGATTCACGATGCTGTCATGGCCACATTGTCAAGCCAAGGAATGGGTGTTGGTTCCAGTCAGGTGCCTCGCCCGGAGGAAGCTTTTCTTCTGTAAGCAGAGGTGCGGCATCAAGCATTTGCAATCGCCATGAGAGCAGTGGAGATGTCTGCGGCATGAAGCATTTGCAATCGCCACGAGAGCAGTGGAGATGTCTGCGGCATTTGGAGATCTGCAGACAATTGCAGGAGGACATTGTGCGGTACGCTTGTAGGGTGTATGCTGTGTTCCGCTCGCTAATGGACATGTGCCCCTGTAACCTCTTCCAGGCTAGTATCTGCTATCCACCTGTTCAGGCTTGAAAAGTAAATTGCTGTACGGTTCACAATTGGCATGGCTTGACATGCACGCGTCCTTGACTGTGTTCTGCATGGGTTTGGGTTTTAGCGGTTTACATCAGACTCTGCTGTGTATCTGCTTAATCAGCCGACGTGTCACATAGGGACAGCAACGGCGCTGGGATGCCGCCCGGTGTGAATGCGAGTGAGGTACGCGCTGTCATGCATGGCGGATGGGGCGTGGAAGCCACGACCCACGTTTTTGTGTTTGCACGGGGGGCTAGGGTGCAAGTTGTTGTGTTGCCCTGTCATTCATATGGCCATGGATACGCGGGAAGCTTTCCCCGTACCCATACTTAATGATGCATGGACTGGTTGTCACAGCCAAGGGTTTAGCTGTCGTGGGTTTGCTGAGTAATCATGGCAGGCTGCTAGGCTGGTGCTAGAACAGCCATAGCGCGGTTACTGCTATGTCTTGCCCGTGCTAACTGATGCTGCAGCCACATGTGCGTGGAGCGCGAATCGTCCCGTGAGGAGAAGGAGGAGGCGGGGCCGGTGCACCCACGGTCAGGCCGGTCCGGAGAAGAAGGAGGCGGAGCACCCAGTGTGGGAGAAGGAGAAGGCGGGGAAGCACTGAAGCTCCACCCCATGTCAGGCCTCTAGTATAGGTGGCAGTTAACTAAACCCATGCACCTGCAGGTTGTAGCTCAGAATGTATTAAAAATCATATGCCCCTTTGCAGGTATATGTGTAACAGTGACTCCCAACGGATATATGTTCCTAATTTGTTAAATTCTTACTGAATAATTGTTGTCTTTATGAACCCATGAAGAGCAAAGCCCGGTGGGGAGTACATGTAACGCATTACCACGAGAAGGGGTCCCCACACCGCATTTCTTTGCTCTCTGTTCCTACTATGCAGAACAAGAAGAGGTGGAAGACCAATGTCCCGGCTCACACGCCAGCCCCTGTGGGTAAGCCCCCTCCCCCAAAGCGGAAGGGGCGCTTTGGGGAGAAGTGTAGTTAGGATTTTGTAGACTAGATAGCTTAGAGTTAGCTTATTTCGATGTCGCGGCTTGACCCACCTCCACCCATTCAGCAAGGAATATGTGCTACATGATCTCCCAACGGAGGCATGTTATAATTTTATTTGATTGTTTAATGTAGTGTCTTGGGGCATGATGCAGATGAGATTTGTAACTTCCGTGTAATTATGTTTCTATAGAGATTAGCATAGCACTATAAACATCCATCCATCCATCCATCCATCCATCCATCCATCCATCCATCCATCCATCCATCCATCCATCCATCCATCCATCCATCCATCCATCCATCCATCCATCCATCCATCCATCCATCCATCCATCCATCCATCCATCCATCCATCCATCCATCCATCCATCCATCCATCCATCCATCCATCCATCCATCCATCCATCCATCCATCCATCCATCCATCCATCCATCCATCCATCCATCCATCCATCCATCCATCCATCCATCCATCCATCCATCCATCCATCCATCCATCCATCCATCCATCCATCCATCCATCCATCCATCCATCCATCCATCCATCCATCCATCCATCCATCCATCCATCCATCCATCCATCCATCCATCCATCCATCCATCCATCCATCCATCCATCCATCCATCCATCCATCCATCCATCCATCCATCCATCCATCCATCCATCCATCCATCCATCCATCCATCCATCCATCCATCCATCCATCCATCCATCCATCCATCCATCCATCCATCCATCCATCCATCCATTGATCGGGGTATCAAGGAGACAACCAGCGCAGGCCAGAAATCGGGAGAATCAGAAATCGGGGTATAGTCCTAGTACAGCCATGCTACGTCCTGGCTATGATGAGATTACTTGCCCACGCTCCTAGTGTTATGCCATGCTCACATGGGTCTTATTGCACCCACAGATTGCCGGATCGTTAGCGTGTCCGTTTAGCTAGCGTTCCCGAATGCAGTTGTGGCATGCCTTAGGCATGAAGGAGACTGGGGGTCTCTGCCCTTTCTCCTGTTGTGCACACACAGGGCTTAAAAGCACAAGTTTCGGTGCTCCGTGACTCCCCAACGGGAGCACGTGTTTAATTAATTAATTAATTAATTAATTAATTAATTAATTAATTAGCTTTCATCATCATTCCGTCATCATTCCGTCATCGCGGCTCACAGAAGGGCACCAGCCTTATGCTGGCATCTGCCACCCCTATAGTGACCCTATAGTGACCGCGGCCTGGGGTGGGGTATCACCCTAAACCCTAAACCCTAAACCCTAAACCCTAAACCCTAAACCCTAAACCCTAAACCCTAACACCGTCTCCAGACACCCACGGCATCCCCCCACCCTGGCTATCACCCTCCCACTGTGACTAAATTTACTAAGTTTACTATGGTTTTTTGGTTTTTTTTCTAGGAAATTCAAGCCAGCTGCCATTAGGTCAAGGTGCTACAGGTGCTGTGTGGTACAGGGTAGCTATAGTGACCTTATAGTGACCATGGTGGTAGACTCTTATGCTGGCATCCCAGGGTGACTAAATTTACTAAGTTTACTATGGGTTTTGGGTTTTTTTTCTAGGAAATTCAAGCCACCTGCCACGAGGTCGGTTGTGATCCAGTCCCACCATGCCATAAGAGGGTGAGGCGTGTGGGATATGGGACTAAGTCATTTCCCGTGGGAGACTATGTTTACTAAGTTTACTATGGGTTTTGGGTTTTATTCCTAGGAAATTAATTCAGGTGTGCACCACCAAAAACATGTCTGAATTTCCCAAAAAAAGAACCCCCAAAAAACTTAGTAAATATAGTCTCCCACGACAAATGGTCATGAAAACGTAGTTTCCCACGGCAAAATGACCAATAAATCCATCTCCCACGGAAAAGGCCATGGGGGCCGGCCAGCGGGGATGCAGCGGAGGGGCGCGGACTGCCAAGCAGTGGCGGGACTGCCAGGTGGTGGTGTGTGTGTGAGGGCTTGCTGTGTTTTCTCGTGGGAAACTATATTTACTACTAAATTGATATTTTCAGTTGGAAATGGAGGTTTTATTCGATGTGAGTGAGAGTGCATGCACAGGCTTGCATAATTTCCCGCAGACAAAACCCAAAACCTGTAGTTAGCTTAGTAAATTTAGTAAGGTGCTGGAGGGTCGAGCAGTGCGTGGGAGTTGGCGGACCCGGCGAGGGCCGCGCGGCGGGGTGTGCAGAGTGTTAGGGTATATTACCCTGGAAACTCGGACGATCTATGCAAGAATCCCAGACAACCTGCGTCGATGCATGAGAGGTTTAACCCATAGTTAGAACTGCAATTCGAGACGAAATGAAAATTGTTTTCAGCATACATTGACGCGTTTTATACTGCATAAACGAATTCATTAAAAAATATAACACGTTTACATTCGTTATCAGCTCAACAAGAGCGAAATGGCAAGCTCGTTGCCGTCGTCAACAAGACGACACTCTACTCCTTGTCCTTGGAGTTTCCAGTCTGGCTCTTCACAACGTTCGAGCCGGTCTTCCTCTTGTAGACATGGCCGTGGGAGCTTGACGCTTCCTCGCGGCTCCTCTTCCTGCCATTGGAAGTGGCGGTCTTTGCGTCCTCGAAACCCTTCTTTACCTCCTCCCATGCCCTGTAGAGCGCAATGGGGGAAATGCCTGGCTGGCGCTTGGACTTGGAGAAGCCATTGAGGAAATCGTCAACCATCTTAACGCACCCGTCGGCTTGGTCGAGGCGAATCCACTCGCAGCGGTCCTCGACCTTCCTCGGCTTTGCCGCATTCTTCTCGTAGACCCACTCGACGCAAATTTTTGGCGTCTTGCGGTCGACATCGTCATATCCGGCGTCGTGAATCTTGAAGACCTCGCAGGTAGGTCCGGTGCCTCCAACAGCACCTTCGTTTCCGGAAAGAAGGGAGACCTTGTGCGTCAGGTGTGCGAGCTGGTCAGATATCTTTGTCTGGCCGTCCTCGAGACCATCGAGGATTTTTCCAAGCATTGCCAGCGCTTTCTCGCAAGGCCCTGCGTTTCGGGAAGCCATGGCTACCGGCAGAGAGCTTGCAACGTGAGATGCGTGACTTGCACGTGATTTTGCCTATTTGTGCACAATGTGCCAAGGTCCGTTACGTCTGCTGGCACGGCCTGGACAGGACGCGAAGGTGGCTGGACTTGTACAAGTGTCGAACTTGGCTAAATTTCGGAGCGATGCAAGTCTAAGGTGGCCTCTACCACGTGGCGAGTTCTGGGACGTGAATTTAGGTAAAAAGACTCGTAAGCGTGCGAGTAATCAACTGGGTCACTTGTCAAGCGCCTGAACGAAGATTCTAGAGTGTCCACGAGAGTGAATTTTCCGAAGCAACCACCCATATATGATGCGCAGAAATTACTTGCCATGACAATTGCACTTGTTGAACCCGCGAATCTTTTCAAAACGTAGGATGCACAAAAAACCATTCGTCTGCAACGGGGGAATTGAGTCTCGTTTCCGTCAAGTCTGTCAATGTACGACGCTCCTACCGTAATATGTCCTCCGTTTCTGAACAGGTGTGGGTTCTTTAGGTTAAAAAACGCGTGTTCGTTGATCATGGCGTAAGAAAAGATGTCCCCGTCTGATCCACCATGACAGTCTCTGTGCATAAAACAATGCAATCCTGTTGGTTATGCTCACCACCGGAGAAACTCGGGGAAACAAGCCCGACAATAGCATGGTCCTCATCAAAAGGTACTGCGTCAACGTAGGCATAATGCACACCACCACGCCATGTACTGTCAATGATGGGCGCCCTCGGGTCTGGTTTGATTCTAAATTGACGTAACCCGGTGGTGGAGTCAATCACGTTTTCAGAGGCATTGGAATCTAGCACTATTTGATAATAGGTGGGTATTCCATTGCTTTATTACAAATTGGAAGAGATAATAGTTTCTACGCTGGGATGGCGGCGGGAGTGCCCCACTTGGCACGAGTACCCGCGGATCCGTTCAAGTTCCGCTGACGTCTTGGCTGTGTTGTAGATAAGGATCTCGCCGATCCACCCGTCAAAGGCACGACTCGCGTTGGATGAGTCTCCTCCAATAGCGAGATTTCCTGAACCAGTTGTAGGGTCCGATCCGATTCTGTTATAACCAGC
This sequence comes from Mesostigma viride, assembly GCA_009746045.1. Lineage (NCBI taxonomy): Eukaryota > Viridiplantae > Streptophyta > Mesostigmatophyceae > Mesostigmatales > Mesostigmataceae > Mesostigma > Mesostigma viride. Next base: position 66,639 of record RPFO01000658.1, read on the forward strand.
TCTTCCGTCGAAGCGGGTGAAAAGTGCGTTTGTACTGCTGTTGCATGAAATCGCCATGACGTGTGCCTTGTTGTCAAAGAACTGAGCCCTGGTGCTCACGGTTTCGTATACACTACCGGGAGCGAATAGGAGAACGGTCTGTACCTCTGACTGATAAGACATGAGATAACCATTGCCATCCGTCGATCCAAGCATATAACCTCTAATACCCGTATAACCCCCTATTTCTGGATACGTTGCAGTCGTTAGCTGTTTGGCGACTAGGAGGATGCTCGCACTGACCCCAATCGCGCTCCAGAAATTGCTCACGGACGCTAACAAGCCAGACCGCGAGTTGATAAAGCGGAGGGACCGTTTCGAGTTAAGCTCCGCCGCATCCAGCGTAGGACACTTGGTGGAAGTGGCCTGTGTCACGTGGTACCCATTCGGTCCCTTGTCTTTCACGCGCATCACGTTCCCTCCTGCCGTGTTTTGCTGGGTTGTGCCCGACGCGTCGCTGAACACCGTGGCGCTGTCTGACGGGTCGTACCACGCAAACAACGCTGGGTCTGTTGCCGGGTTGTAATAGTACGTGAATGACAGCGTGTTGGATGATGCATTTCCAAGCCCTGACGTTGCGCCCGTCACGGCGCCCGCGCCCACGCTTACCGTCGTCGTGAAGTCCGACATGGTAGTGGTCACATCGAATGTGTACGTGGCACCGCTTCCCAGCAAGTTGGACACGGTTCCGTTGGTCACGGCGATGTCGCCCAACGTGAACCCAGTGACCGATGTGCTAAAAGTGGCCGTGATCGGATAAACAGCACCCGTCGGAGTTCCGGACGCAAGAGTCACCGACGGATTTGCCGAGTACGTGAACGACAGTGTGTTAGAGGCCGCGTTGGCGTTCCCTGTCGATGCGTCCACAACAGTGCCCGCGCCCACGCTGACGTTCGTTGAAGAATTGGCGATGGTTGGCGTCACTTGGAAGGCGTACGACGCCCCACTTCCGGTCAGGTTGGCGGCGGTCCCGTTGGTCACGGTGATGTCGCCCAACGCGAACCCCGTCACCGACCTGCTGAACGTGGCTGTCACGTCCACGGGCGATGAGGATGGCGTCAAGCCCGCGGTCGTCGCGAGGGTTACCGTTGGAGGTGGCGAATACGTGAAGACTAACGGAGTTGCTGCGGTGTTGCCGGTTCCTAGCACGCTGCTTGCTGCGTTCCCTCCAACAGTGACTGTTGTCAGTGAATAAGCTACAGCTGGAGTCACAGAGAATGTGTAAGAGGCGCCGCTACCCGTTAAACCAGATGCAGTACCATTTATGACAACGATATCACCCAAGGTGAACCCGGTGACTGTTTCGCTGAATGCTGCTGTCATTGTAATCGGTACCGCGCTAGGATACAGTCCGTGTGGTTGTTAACGTGATTGACGGCGCTGTCCTTGCCGGTTTGCGCTTCTTGCGAATCAAAGCAGGACAAATACCATAATCAAACGACATGGAGCTAATATAATATCATCGTCACATTATTTTTTAGAGTTTGGTAGCGGATACTTGAAGGTGGGGAGAAGGGGCAATGCTCGTCTAGCTGGCATTGTCATGGACAGACCAGAATCTGCCATTTCAGGAATGTCAAAATCAACTTCAACCTGTTAAACGGATTAGCTGTGATGCTAGGGTCTCGAAAGTAGTCCATCGTTTGTCATTACACACGTATATATTTTTTAGAGGTACACGGCTGCCTGCCTGCCTGCAGCGATGTCCATCTTTGATTCGCATTCCGTGAAGATGTAGGAAATGCAGTCCGTTGCTCCCTTCTCGACTCGCAGCGTGACCACCGATGCCGTGCCACGAAGGTCAAGGCCGCTCATGTACTCTGGACCGGCACACGGCATATTAAGGTGACACGCCATCGTGAAGTTGTTGTTTAGCCACGTGGTAGGAGTCATGCCCTCACGGACACAGGACAAAACATTCCCTTGGTCACCGAACGCGGACAACAGATTGATCCACGCCTCCGTTGCGTTCGTACGGTATCCAGGCGCCAGGTTGGATCCGTTGATGTCGTATTGGTAGGAAGTCATACCATCCGCGATGTGATTGAACATCGTATTGCCAGATGCGTTGGTCACGTCCGCGCCGGCAGCAACCTGAATCGCCAGGAGTTTGCTGGCGGACGCGGAAGACAGCGACGCCTTGATGGCATAGGGAGTGCGAGTCCCGAGCGACTGTTTGGTAGACTGCCACGTCCGCCACTTGAAGGAGAGAGTTCCACCCTCGGCAAGCCTGGACGAGAAAATCTGGCCCACGATATCTTCTTGGAACCTGTACGTGTCGATGCTAAAGTGGATGTTGCTCAGTTCGAAACCAACACCTGTCGCTGCTGGAACGCCACGATGCCATCGCCAGCAGCAGCTGCCTGAACGACGCTAGGAGCATCACCCCTCCGTCCATGAGTGTGATTCGGATCTCGATGGGGGGAAGAGACTCAGATCCACGATCCGAGGCTCGCCGCTCAGGAATCCCAAAAAGTGGTCGATGACGCCGTCCACTGCGGTGTTTGCCTTCACGTTGTTTGTGAGAGTGCCAGCCACGTCAGCGGTGACGATGTTGTTATTCTTCGACCAACCAGCGGGAGCCTGCGCGAGATTGTACTCGACACCGCCGTGCACCGAGAGCAGCGTATGGAACAGCTGGGAGTAGTCGTTGATGCTGTCGACGGTCTGACCTCCTGCCAGTACCTCGAGGCGCCTGATGATGGAGGACGTGTACGCGGGGAACTTTGCGAACCCCGCCGTGGTCGTGGGGGTCCCCGTGAAAAACATTGCGAAGGAGTGCAAGTCCACGAACCCGGACGTGGGGAGGCGACCGCGACCACAGACCCTTGTTTGATGCCGTCGCTTGCTGAGAGGGTGCTGAGATGGACTCGTTGAGTCGTGTGCTGACCCAGCGCCTTCACGAGGTATTGCATGGACTTGGGGATAGCGCGCGAGTACCAGGAATTGTCCGAAGCCATAGATTGTGTATACATTCGAATGAGATATTTTTACTGAAGAAGCTGGCCGAGTATGGGATTTTTTACCTTCGCTCCATCAACCCGTCTTTCGAGGTTGGACAAGGCGCTCAGACCAGTGTTTGCGACCGAGTACGCTTTCCCGAGCAGCGTACTCTTCGCGATCATGTTGGATGGGATGTGTCCGAGCGCGGAATCGACAATGCCCGCCGCCTGTTTGGCAGCCCGCGCCCCGTCGCCAATTTTTGAGATGACTTCGCCAGCGACGTGCCCGGCTTTCTTGACAGCTGACACGATGGCCGCCCCGTCGCCGACCCTCTTGATAGCGTTGCCGGCAAACTCTCCCACGCGTCTAGCCACGTTTCCGATTGCTCCAAAATTAACTTTCATCGTCCTCGATAGTACTAGATGGCTGAGAAATAAATCTGGTTTGTGGCTGGACGGTCCTGTCAAGGGCCATATACTTCAAAACGCTCCCGATCTTCCTCGCCTCTATTCCCATCGCCTTCTGAGGGCTTATGCGGAAGGAGAGCTGAAGAGCCCAATCCGAGTAGACAGTTATAGGAGCGTCGTCCTCGTCGAGCAGTCGGATCGTGATGTTGCTGGGAGAGTCCTTGAGATGCTGCCACAAAGGGGTCGCTGCCTGCCAAACAATGGGTTCTAAGAACTGCGACATGTTGGGACAGACGGCCAAAAGGCCTCCATATCCCGTGCCTGTCGACGATGATATCACGTTTCCTCGAACGATGTCGCTGTATACATACACCATTCTCAGTCTCCCATTCGTTGCTGGCCGGTTGCTAGCGAGGACACCTGTGAAAGGATATGATCCTTCCATGAGCCCCAACACCCGGCCCGTGGGCTCATCCACCGCGACAGAGAACTCGGTGGCATTTGTCACGGTAAAAAGACTAGTCGCCCTGTTGTACGTGACCGAGAACCCAGGATCTACCGCCTTCAAAGCTTCCTCTATGTTTTTTCGGTTTTCGATAGTCGTGTACGAGCCGAGCGGCAAGGTCACCTTCGTAGGGGACTCGCTGCCAGACAAACGGACAGTGAAGTATCGGTTTCCTTCGCTGATGTGAGTCTGTTCAAACGGGATGGTCATGAGGGTAAGCCCGACGTCGTGATAATCGTCAAGGAGTCCCGCCGGGATGTCCCATACCGGATCCACTAGCGTCCCGCGAGTTCGGTTCTCCGTGCGAAGAGTGAGTGTCAGCGTTTCCTGGATGAACTCCTTCATCGGCCACTTCTTCTGACAATAGCTCAGAAGTAATTTCGTTTGTCCCAAAAACCTTGACGACGCCTTCCTCAATTTTCGCCGATGCCCTTTTCATGGCGCGCTTCGTCTTCCCTGTGAGTGGCTTCTTCTACAGTAGAGCATGGCTGCCTCAATGAACTCTCGCGGGACATTTGGATGGAGGGTCATCCATTGAGAGATCTCGAGCATCTCGGCGTCAGTGAACAGCGGGCTGCTCATGTTTACTCTTCTGTGAGATTTTTTTCAGCGCCTTCTTTTGGAATTCCCACGACCGTGTTGTGGACCCTCCTGAGATGCAGCAGGAGGTTTTTTTCGTTTGCGAACGTGCTCTTACACCCGGGTTGTGGGCATTTCCACCTCGCGCCTCCCACCTGGACTCGTTTCCCGACAGGTACACCCGCAGGCTCCGGGGGTGCCGCCACTGCTTCATCGACGACAACCGGTTCGGGAGCCGGCGCGACAGGGGCCGGTTGGGCATACGCGGACAACGGGGGGTACGCGACCGGTCTAGAGTTCGCCATCACTGACGCCATGAGAAGGGCATCCTTGAACCCTCGCGCCTCTGCGACCTTCCCTTTGTTCACCGCTCTTCGGACCGGCGCGCTGTGGATGACAATGGTGTTGGTCGATGAAGCGGTCACCTGCGACTGGGGTGCGACCTTACGCTTCGGTTTTCCCCTTTTACTTGAAGGACGGCGCCGTGCTGATTTCTGACGCCTTGCCATTTCTGCATATAATCATAGATTTTTATAACGTCCAAGTGAGGGTCTTGTTAGTCGACACGGCCATTTTTCCAGCGCGCGACTTGCAAAACGCCGTAGAGAGCTATGTTTGTTGACGTGTCAGTGGTGATGCGAGGAATCCGCAATGCGATTTCAAACACCCCGTCATCCTCCTCGTATCCTGAAACAACATTCCAGTTGCTGCCAATTATAACGTTTACCGGCCAGACGGACAGGCCGCTAGCCGTTAAGCGATATGGGTTTGATATGTCGAGAATCGTTGGTGGGTTGTTATCAAATGTTAACCTGACAAGGATATTGGTCAACGCGGTCGGAAGAGTTAGTTCCGATTGTGTGGCCGGGTCGTGGAAAGACATCACGGCCACAGGGGCGCCGTGCCAAAATTGCGGAAGCGGGTAGTCGTATATGGGCTGCCTCAGACCGACCAAAGAATCTGCTTCCAATATCGTGTGCGATATACGCCTAGTTTCTCGGACATCTTCATACAGGGCCACGTCCATCCCGTGATTGCCGCCAATTGACGACAGGCTTGAACCATAATAGTAGCTTAGGCTAGAAGCAAATAAAAGCGGGTCGGGCCAGATACTGTTGGATCTAATACCTGGAACGTCACGGTCGCCAAATGGATCATACCAGTAACTGGAGGATCAACCAGTGAAATATGATCACAGGTTATGTCAACGTACGACGAGGATTTTGATATTGTCGTTGTAGAAAAACCGCCAGTCCACGCTTCTCCAACGACTACGCTGATAAGCAACGGATCATTGCTCAACTTGGTGTTTGAAAATCCAAGTCTTACATAAAACTTCCTCACCGACTGACGAGCTGGTAGAATCCCATATATTTTGGCAGTATATTGGTTCATTTGCACGCCGTATTGAACATCGGGACACTTAACAACCGTGCGGATGACACTCTCATTCGTGAGTGTTAGCTCCTTAAACCAAGTATCCGCCACACCCGGTACGGGTTTTGTGACGCTATATTTGCCAAAAATGCTACAATTCCTCGACGAGGTGGACCTGTGACGCAACTCCAACACGTCTCCAACGGCCGTGTACGCTCCGGAAGGATTGTTGGTTTTTAGGAGTCGAACTCTATGTCTGAAGGTTATCTTGATGGCCAGACATGCGCGCCGTGGTACTCTCCGCTCAAGTGGAAAATGGTCGGATGGGCATCGGAATGTACGGGTCAATAATGTCTGTAGGATGGCTGTAAATATACCGGACGAGTTTGAGATTTTGGTCATTCACTCAGTTTTGAGGAGTTGTTTTTGATATATAACGCTCACTTCCATCCGATTTTCTTCGAAATGCCACCCAGTAGCTGTTTTGTTGCCTCCATTGAGTTTAACGTGTATCGAACCTTTGACTTGGTTGTCAAACAGGTCGAGTGCATAGTCACTGTGGTGGAGATTGATACCCAGCATACCCCAATGCGTCGTTGCCGCATTTCTCCAGTTCTGATGGGCATCTGTCGTGGCCGGGTGATATTTATTCGTCAAAGACATAGTGTTTTCCGCGAACGAAAAAGCATCGTTGCTCCCAAATATAGTTGAAAACACAGAAGAAAGGGCCGTCTATGAGCTGCTCTGAAAAAACACACATTTGCTAGGTGCAGGAGTGGCTGTTTTTACGAAATAGAATTTTTCGGGAGACCCTTCAAAGTAATATTTCGTCGCTTCTGTTTGCAGCGGTCACGAGTGGCGCGAGAATGATTCTAGGAATGAAGAGTCGTAACAGGCCCGTATATCTCCATGTTCCCCCTGACAGATTTGGCGAGTCCTTTGCGGTTATAATCCTGTATCTGAGTTCTACATCATCGCCTTCGGATGGATTTTGAAACGTCGTTGTCTTCAACGTCCCATCCAAGGCCCCTTGAGATACTCCGTTCGCCAACAGATGAAAACCGGTGAGAGGAGGCAACGACTTTCCCCACCCCACATCATGGTCCGCGTAGACGCCGTTGATCGCGATTTTTACAGGATTTAGATATGAAATGTAGGAACTTGGTGTCCGGATGCCGGAGTGCAGTTGGCTCATTTTTGAAACGCATACCATCACCCCTCCTTTGTGGGTGGTGTAGGAGGTGAGGGTCGAGTCGTTGTAGACGTCTATCTCGTAGTTCATATACTTGTTACTATCTGCCGCGACTGGCGCGGTGATTACGGCGTCTTCCCCGCGCAGTCCCCCGTTTTGCGAGAGGGAGACTCCGCCGATGGTCGGAGTGGTCGGCGTGAGCTGGGTGGAATTCATGTACCACCTGATGGGGAGTTTGCGTTGGTATGCGAAGGGGGTCGTCATCTTTATGCCCTGTTTGAGGGTCGTTCCCTCTACGACCTCCCAATTAGCGGTGGTTGGATTGGTGCTCCAGTAGAGTGCGTTCACAGGGTCAATCGGACCCATTCGCCAGTCCGTCAGTGGCGAGTATGTACGCGTGATGGTGAAGGATCTCCCAGTTAGTGGAAGGCGGCGGTTGTCGTCGCGAATCGTGGCGAAAGACAACAACTCCACGCGGAGAGGGAGGCCGTTAAATCGAGATCCGCCGAGACCATAGAAAGAGTCGGAAAAGTATGGATATCCTACCTCTCCGTCCACAACGCTCTCCCCCGTGCGCGCCTGGGTCGTGTGGTAGTCGCGATAGGTAAACTTACAGATTCCACTCGCGTCGCCATTCGTAACGTTGTAGGGCAGCTGGACTCGCACATCCTGGTCATTGATGACGTTGAACGCGTTTTGGTGCGACACGGTCGTCCCGTCTTCGAGATGGAGGACGAAATCCCCGTTCAAGTTAGCTATCGACGTTTTGCCTACCCCGTGTTGGTCAAAAAGGTAGTCCAATTGCGCGCGGGTCAGGACTCTGCCACCAGGGTCTAGCAACGTATCAGGGCTAAAGTCGAAGACGTGGTACTGGGTCGCTCCCACTTTCGCCGTAAGGTAAGGTTCATTTAGAGTGAGATCGTCGACTAAAGTAGTCCCTGATTTAAAATAGGAATACCCATTCACGACGAGACTGTAAGCAAGTTCCGATGGGTCGCTTGCGGTCTCGTCGTCGTAATTGTCTCCGAGTCGCACATTTGTCGGCTGGCTCGGGTAGAAAATTTTGAATCCGTCGACAACGAGTGACTCATCGAATGGATGTGAAATGCCAAGAAGTAACGTCACGCTAGCTTGAAGCCCATCTATGTCTGTTTCGATGTTAGAAACACGCTCCTCCATTTCAGGGTCGAGCGTTAACCCGGTGGCGAGATTGGTCGGTCTGCTCAATGTTGTTAGAACGACCATTTATTATCTACCTAGAATATAAACATGGCCTCTGAGGCTTCAGAGACCCCAACGAGCTACCAAGACGAAACCTTCGCCGAGACGCGGGAAGAGCAGGTTGACCTGGTCAAGACAATTCGAAAGGGACAACCGCTGAATGATGAACAGAAAAAAGCCCTTCGCGACAAAATGAGGGTTTACCAGCAACGCGCAAAAGCCGAGAGGGAGAAGAGACGAAACGAAGAAAAGGAGGCAGAGATAACGAAACGAAAGGTCCTTGCAAAGGAATTGGAGATTCAGCGGCAAAGGCTAGTCGAACTCGAGCTGCAAGAAGCTCGTAACAAATCGCGGATTGAACGCCTTCTCGCTGAAGATTCCGTCGCCTCAACCCCCGCCGACACGCCAAAACCAAGACGGGGTCGAAAGCCCAAGGAGACAGAGCCGGACTCTCCGCCACCCCCGATCAAGACCCGACAGCTCCCACCTCCACCACCGCCACCTGTCGCGATGACGCCATACGAGATGCGCATGGCCGCCATCCGCGCGTCTCTCCTTGCTAGTCTGGACGATTAAAATGTCTTCAGAATGATAATGGCTATCATCGAAGAGCGACGAATTCATTCACTTGAGAACAAAGACATCAAGCAACGATACGCCCCACAGCGTCCTGCTCCACCGAATATGCCGAGTCTTCATTTCATCGCAAACTTCTGCGGAGCTCGACGGTCTGGGAAAACTACATCGGCAGTCAACATGGCGAAGGCTTACTTTGCTAACAACTCATTCGACAAGCTGTACCTCATTTCAGGGAGTGCCCACACGGAGCCGAAATACAAGGAGCTCCCGGAACCAGCTATGACGATGGAAGTCTACTCTAACCTGGCATTCGATGGGATGATAGATCATATAAAGTCTGACCTCCACGAATACGAGAGGTACAAGGACGATCTCAAGGTCTGGGAAACGTTCAAACGCGAATACGTGGATGGGAAAAAAAACGCAGAACTCATGGACCTCTCCATGTACCTACGCCTTGATGCAATGAACTGGGATAAACCTGCGACAAGGTTCGAGCACGGTCCTCCTTCGTCGCTCATTCTGATAGACGACATGCAAGGCAGTGCCCTCTATCAGAGCTCTAGCAAAAACGCTGTTGCGGCTTTCGCGTTCAAACACAGACACTTCCTCACGAGCATGATTTTCCTGACACAGGCGTACACGAGCGGTGGCGTACCACGAGCAGTGCGAGCGAATATATCGTTTCTTGCGCTGTTCAGAACGAAGGACCATCGAGCCGCGCGACAGATCGCGGAAGAGAGCGCGGGGTCTGTGGCGCCGGATGAGTTTCTCGCGCTATGGGACCACGCCGTCAAGGACGATCCTCACGACTTCTTTGCTGTCGACTTCGACCAGCGCGACCCGAAAAAAATGTTTCGTCGAAACTTCAATACATTTCTCTCGATAAAATAATTTTCTCTGAACATGATATACTATGGATATTCCGTCCATCAAACGATACGCAGGCGCCGAGAAGGAGTACGTGTTGGACACCCAAGCACTCCTCCGATATTGTTCGGGTTCTCGACTGGGGCAGAAAACTCTAGAACGTGTCGTCAGGATCCTTCAAGAAGCAGGCCACCACGACACGATTCCGTCCACTGTCACGACATGAGCCCCGAAATCCGATTGGCCATCCTCGCCTTGGTGGGCGATCGCAGGCGTCCACGTGGGCGCTCACCCTCCAAAACGGAAAAACGACACGAACCGAAACGGCCTCGAGGGCGCCCAAGGATCCACCCCGTAGGGTATAAAAAGCCTCGAGCCAAAAAATTGTCTCATGTTCAGTCATCAGATGACGGTGACCGTAGAGGAGCGTCGCGAGCAATGGCGACGGGCCCAGGCGAAGAGGCGAGCAATCGCCCGCGACCAGACGAACTGCATCTCGGCGAAAAGCAAGGTCAAGAAGGGCGTCTGGAATCCCAGTGACCGATGGATCGCAAATAACCCCGAGTGCGCGGAAAAAATCGGCTTGCAGGCGACCTCTCCACCCTCGCCGGAGCCACCGCACCACGAGGAACCGCCTGCGCGACCTACTGATGGACGATATTGGACGTTCAACGAGGCCGTCGCCGCAGCGGATTCCCGGCCAGAGCATCACGAGCCTGGCAGGCCCTCGAGAGAGCGCGGGGCGACGCGCAAAACCGCGAAGGGGTATATCGGCAGGCTGCGAGTTCTCCTTGACAAAATGGGGTGCTCGCAGGACGAATCAGTCGACTGCCTCGCAGACACCGCCCGTGTCCTGCGCGTCGTCCACGAAACCTCGGAACCCAAACGCAAGCTCGCACACTCGAAAGAGGATGCGTGGAGGGAGAACGAGAAGAACTTGCTCGGAGTGATAAACGGGGTGAATCGAATGATGCCACCTGAGAAGAGGCTCCCACGCGACGTGACGGACGCGTACGCTGCTCGAGTCAATGAGCTGAAGGTCGGCGATCTCGACAGGAAATTCGACAGGGCCGAGAGCAAGCCACTGAGGTACACGTACGAGCAGCTCCAGCGGATCGCCGCCGCCGAGTACAAAAAGGACCCTACGTCTGACGCCGCTTTGATGGGTCTTATTTACCTGTCCGGCGAGAAACTGCCACCGACCAGGTACGACCACGACAAAATGCGCATCGTCAGTTCTATCAGCGAGCTCGAGCCACACGAGAACGGATACATTCCGAGCGAGCGCCGCATGATAATTCAACGTTTTAAGACGGCAGAGACGTACGGCACGTACGACTACCAAATTCCAGACGGGTACAAGAAGCTGATTAACGCGTTGCAGGCTCGAGCTGATCAGAAGTACGTGTTCGAGGACCCAAAAAATCCAGGCGAATACATGAAGCACGAGTATTATTCTGCGAAGTACAACCGCATCTACCACGGCATTGATGCAACGAGGCAGGCGTACATCACCCGTTTCTTGAAGGGCGCTTCGTGGAAAAAGCGAAAATGGGCTGGTGACTTGATGGGGCACGACGTACTTACAGGAGCCGTTTACGAGCGGCAGGCGGGGGACCCCTCTCCCCAGGGCGGCGAGACTGGCGGACGTCGGCTGAGGCCGAGGAAAAAGTAGACAGTTTTCCCGTGGGAAATTTTCATGAATGTCGAAAAGGATATCCTAAACTGCATGCATTATACAGGAAATAAAAAAGTTCCATGGGACCATTTTTCTCAAGGGTCGAGGTTCGAGGGTCTGTGTGGTTTTTAGACGAACTGAAATTTTTTAATCGAAACTTTTTTTTTTCTAAGCATACGGTATACAACCTTCCAGAATGGTCTCGAACTTCAACCTGCATGACGACACGGTCGACCGACACGACGTAACCGACAAGCCGACACGATTCGATTCCTCGTGGGAGATCTCCCACGGGAATAAAGGCGGACTCTCCCACGACAATCCGCACTCTCGCGCTCACACCACCATGGAGGCTCCCGGTCCACCCATCACCGCAAAGATGATCAAGCTCGCGCGGAGGATTAAATCTAAGAACTGGAACGATAACGCCCTAGAGCTATCCGCTAACGAAGCGCTCAGGCTCATTCGCGCTGGCGGCCATTGGTGCGAGGTTCTAAAAGAAGACGATGTTGTCAAGCCATATCTCGATTACGACCTCAAATTCGATCACGAGGAAGGAGAGCCGGGAGTCACCGTCGACGACATCATCAACGACGTCTTCGAAAATTGTAACATCAACCATGAGAACGTCAAAGTACTCACGCGTCGTCCGCGTTGGGTCGAAACCAAGGGCAAGAGGACGTTCAAGTACTCGTTCCGTGTCTACGTGAAGGGTTGGAAAGTGACGGTGAAGGATATGGGGCGTCTCATGAAGGCCAAACTTCTGCAGCTCCCCGGATGGGACGATTCCATTTACAACGACGGCCGATTGCTGAACTGTGTGTATAACACGAAGGACGTCGAGCCAGGATGCCCAATTCTCTCTCCCGTTGACGACAACGAGCCCATCGAAACGTTTGTCGCTCAATTGGTGGACGACGATGCAAAGTGGCTGCCTGTCGACGACTTGATCGACGGTCTCGAGCCTCCAGCAAAAAAAGGGAAAAAGTCGAGCGGTGGCAAGCGTGACGTTGGACGCCCTTCGACGAGGGTTTTCGCCACTAGCAGCGACGAAATCACGCACCTGGACAGTGACGACATCGCCAACGTCACTTCGCGCATCGTGGCCAGGTGGACCGAGCGTTACCCGAATTTTGAAGACCACGCGCTGGATGCTGCGAGCCTTCACTACTCGAAGGACCGTGACAACTACGTCCTGCGCACGTTCAGCCACTTGTGCCTCGGAGCTGGCCGCGAGCACGGGAGCAACCACACTTACCTCGTCGTATCGCGTGACGGCATCGTTCAGAAATGCCACGACTCGGACTGCCGCGACTTCTCGAGCGAAGTTGTCGCTCTCGGCGACGAACTCAAGTCTTTGCTTTTCCCATCCGAGGACGCCACGACGTCTACATCCTCGCGCACTTCGAGAATTCTCATCGCGGTGTAGCCGAGGCCTGTGTGGTGGGATTTGCTGGGACTTGGCGGTACAGCGGTGGGTCGTTGTGGAATTTCAGGGACCACAGGTGGCGCCAGCTGATGACTGACGAACCTCTGCGGAACGCCATCGCTGAGATGGACAAGCTCCCGTCCAAGTACGGGAGGTGTCGCGCTATTTTTCTGAACGGCGTGACAAGGCCGAGTATCTGGGCGACGACAAGAAGGCGGCGTACTTCGAAGCCCTGGCTGACTCCGCTGTGAAGATCTCCCACAACTTGCGTGACGGCCCTTACATCAACAACATCCGCAACGAGGTCAAGGGAATCATCTACGCCGAGCCAACCGAATTCGTGGAGAGGCTCGACAAAGATCCGCTGCTCCTGTGCTTCACTAACGGGGTTCTGGAACTCGCTACCATGACCCTGCGACCTGGACGGCCCGACGACATGATTTCCAAGCAGATGGACTTCCCTACACGCCAGACGCCGACACTTGTGCTATGGAAGTGAAGTTGGAGGAAATTTTCCCAGACGCTGTGACCCGGGCCCACTTCAAGCGTTTCCTTGGCTCACTGATGGTGGGGGACAATCGTGACGAGCAAGGATACTTCTGGAAGGGTTCAGGACGGAACGGGAAGGGCTTCCTGATGAGCGTCATCAGGTCAGCGTACGGCGACAACGTGAACAACGTTCGTGCTGCTTTCTACACTTCGCAGGAGCGGGACAGCGATGTGGCGACGCCAGAAGTTTTGGAATGCGCGGCATGCGCGTTGGTTTGACGAACGAGCTCCAGCGCAACGTCCCTATCGTGGCGTCGAAGTTCAAGAATATCACTGGCAACGGGGTCCTGAAGGCGCGTGCTCTCCACTCGAACGAGTACGTGCAATTTCCTACGACGTTCAAGCTAGTTTTGGACACCAACAACGACGTGAAATTTGACGAGCACTGCGAGGGATTGTGGGACCGCGCTGTCATGTACCCTTTCGTGAGCAAGTTTTGCACGCAGGAGGAAATTGACGCGGAACCTGAGCGTCAGCACATGAAGCTCATCGACACCACACTGGGCACTCGCGCCAAGGAGTTTGCGTTAGGATTGATGGCGATTTCGATTAGAGAGTGCGTAGTATACCTGGCAGCAACTAGCAAGGACGAGAGGTGGCCGCCTAGGTCGGAGGAGATGAGAGTCCTGAAGACGGACTCGAAGGTTTCGTCTGATGGTGTGGGTGCCTTTATCGAGGAGCTAAAGAAAAGCGGCGAGCTCGTCAAGTGCAGCGGAGAGGCAGTGCCTGTCAAGGTTCTTCTCGACGAGTACATTGCTTCGACTGGTATGGATAGCTACAAGGCGAAATTATTTGGAGACGAGGCAAAGGCGGTTTTGGGCTGCAGGCTGACTCAGTACAAATTGAGCGACGGTTCCAGGCCGAACTGCTTTATTGGATGGCGGTATTGCCCTTCGTAAGTAATATTTTAATGAAACGATTTTTCACATGTCAATCGATGGTCCTTCCGCTTTCAGATGGACCCCCAGACGTCACCTCACCCCGCCGCGCGGCCCTCGCCGGGTCCGCCAACTCCCACGCACTGCTCGACCCTCCAGCACCTTACTAAATTTACTAAGCTAACTACAGGTTTTGGGTTTTGTCTGCGGGAAATTATGCAAGCCTGTGCATGCACTCTCACTCACATCGAATAAAACATTATTTCCAACTGAAAATATCAATTTAGTAGTAAATATAGTTTCCCACGAGAAAACACAGCAAGCCCTCACACACACACCACCACCTGGCAGTCCCGCCACTGCTTGGCAGTCCGCGCCCCTCCGCTGCATCCCCGCTGGCCGGCCCCCATGGCCTTTCCGTGGGAGATGGATTTATTGGTCATTTTGCCGTGGGAAACTACGTTTTCATAACCATTTGTCGTGGGAGACTATATTTACTAAGTTTTTTGGGGGTTCTTTTTTTGGGAAATTCAGGTGTGTTTTTGGTGGTGCACACCTGAATTAATTTCCTAGGAATAAAACCCAAAACCCATAGTAAACTTAGTAAACATAGTTCCCACGGGAAATGACTTAGTCCCATATCCCACACGCCTCACCCTCTTATGGCATGGTGGGACTGGATCACAACCGACCTCATGGCAGGTGGCTTGAATTTCCTAGAAAAAAAACCCAAAACCCATAGTAAACTTAGTAAATTTAGTCACCCTGGGATGCCAGCATAAGAGTCTACCACCATGGTCACTATAAGGTCACTATAGCTACCCTGTACCACACAGCACCTGTAGCACCTTGACCTAATGGCAGCTGGCTTGAATTTCCTAGAAAAAAAACCAAAAAACCATAGTAAACTTAGTAAATTTAGTCACAGTGGGAGGGTGATAGCCAGGGTGGGGGGATGCCGTGGGTGTCTGGAGACGGTGTTAGGGTTTAGGGTTTAGGGTTTAGGGTTTAGGGTTTAGGGTTTAGGGTTTAGGGTTTAGGGTGATACCCCACCCCAGGCCGCGGTCACTATAGGGTCACTATAGGGGTGGCAGATGCCAGCATAAGGCTGGTGCCCTTCTGTGAGCCGCGATGACGGAATGATGACGGAATGATGATGAAAGCTAATTAATTAATTAATTAATTAATTAATTAATTAATTAATCGGGGTTAACTAATGCTCCTTGACTCCCTAATGGGGGCATGAGTTTAATAAATGAATTAAGTAGTTAGTTAATAAATCAGGTTGATTCAGATGAGGTCCCTGCTGGTTCCTTGTGGACTGGCCAGCCAGGGAGATATCTTGTTACATGGTCAGGCCCTTGCCGACCATGTAAGAACGAACCTGTTAGGCGACGCAGTGGCCAACATTGGACATACCGCCATATGTTTGTCTCCGCGATATGATTTTAGCTGACATGCAGAGCACAGACACTGTTGGCGTCATCCGCTCAACCCCTCTTATTCAGACATGGGACCTCGGATATGTAGGATTAGTAGCGTTGCCCAGGCGGACATTGTCAAAGACTACGACCCCCCAGTTGTGGGTCCTAGGAAATTTAACAAGCATGATTGTCTCCTTGTTGATAGGCATTAATTAATCCTTGATGATAGGCATTGCTTGCGTGCAAGAGTAGCTCGAGGCCCATATTTTAGACTACTAGCTGAGCTGTGGACATACATGTAGTTATTGACGTCTTGACGGATATTGACGTCTTGGGGTGACTTCCACTATATCTTCTTTGGGGAATTCAGAGATCCCGGTCCCCCAACATGGACATGAGACTAACTAAAATCAATTAATCAATGTCATGAATAGAGCGCGTTCATGACGTTCAGTCATGAACAGAGCCCTAACCTTAAACACATAAGAAAACAATTATGGCGGGCCATGTGACCAATGTAAGAAGCTTAGCCCCCAAACATATTGTTGTCTCACGTAATGAATCACTTGCTGATCAACAAATCGATGGTTATCTCATAGGCACAATGTACCTCTGACCATCATTGCTGGCCCATGCATGCATGCACCAATGGCAGCCTACATGACACATACATCGCTTATTTGCCATGTAAAAAATGCGACAAAGTGTCCATATAGGTACTCATAGATTAGCACAAATTCCTTAGCACGATGTGGACAACTTTACTTAACGGTGAAAGCCTGTCTCGCCCTTATTGCCTTGAGGGTTCCCGGCGATAGGTCCTGTCTGTTGGTCGACATTTTTCTTTTGCAGCTGGCCATCGTCGGTAGGTATGAATGATCTCGATGCTAGCAATTACGATGATGATACCCGAGGTAGTCTATACCTCGGATCGAGAGCTTCTTCTTGTATGGCAATGCCGGCAGGGCGATGACGGTGACGGCCGTCACCGTCATCGCTCTCGACGGGCGTGATGGAAAGGACCTGTTTGATAGGCGGCAGCTATTTTTAATATAGGTCGTTTACTATTACTCCCAATAAAGAGTTATGAGGTTGGCCCTCGGCATGGCGATCACGGGGCGATGACGGGGCGATGACGGGGCGATGACGGGGCGTTGACGCGCGTGATGAATAGGATCTGTTTGATAGGCGGCGGCTATTGGTAATATAGTTTGTTGATTAAGAGAAGAGTTTAGATGTTGGCCCGTCGAGGGCGATGACGGTGACGGCGTCACCGTCATCGCCCTCGACGGGCGTCATGAATACGACCTTTTTTATATGCGGCGGCTATTGGTAGTATAGGTCGTTGACTATTACTCCGAATAAAGAGTTAAGAGGTTGGCCCTCGGCATGGCGATCACGGGGCGATGACGGGGCGATGACGGGGCGTTGACGCGCGTGATGAATAGGATCTGTTTGATAGGCGGCGGCTATTGGTAATATAGATTGTTGATTAAGAGAAGAGTTTAGATGTTGGCCCGTCGAGGGCGATGACGGTGACGGTCGTCACCGTCATCGCCCTCGACGGGCGTGATGATAAGCCCATGTTTGATATGCGGCAGCTATTGGTAGTATAGGTCGTTGACTATCACTCCGAATAAAGAGTTAACAGGTTAAGGCCCTCGGCCGGGCGATGACGGGGCGATGACGGGGCGTTGACGCTCGTGATGAATAGGACCTGTTTGATAGGCGGCGGCTATTGCTAATATATAGGTCGGATATTTGTGTACCACCCCCTCCTTCCCACGGCAGGTACGCAGCGACCCGCTGTTGTCCTGGCTGCAATTGTGTATCACTTGTACGGTATTTGTGTATCACTTGTAGCGTATTTGTGTATCACTTGTCCTCCTTCCCACGGCAGGTACGCAGCGACCCGCTGTTGTCCTGCCTGCAATTGTGTATCACTTGTACGGTATTTGTGTATCACTTGTAGCGTATTTGTGTATCACTTGTCCTCCTTCCCACGGCAGGTACGCAGCGACCCGCTGTTATACTGGCGGTATTTGTGTATCACTTGTAGCGTATTTGTGTATCACTTGTACGGTATTTGTGTACCACCACCCTCCATGGCCCATGCAGCCCGGCCCGGCATCGTGCCGTCGCCGACCCGACAACGTTTTCTCGAACAACACGAATTTGAATTTTAGGCACTGGAGCGGCTGGCACGCTAGCGGCACGACCAACGGAACAAGAGAACCGAGAAACTGTGGCCGCCAGGAGGATAAAGGTTTCAAGGCGCATGCGTTTGAGGCTAGCCAGAACCGAATGCGAGGTTTTACTTTATCAAACCGATGTATATCAATGTGGCCAGAATTCTTTTCCAGTTGCGGGGTCGTGTGTCGCCAATTTGTTGTTGGGCCGGGCACTTTAATCGTGATTGCAAGAAGTCAGTTCACGACGCCGTTAGCGTGGCATTTATGTACAGCAATTCATCGTTCGGCTTCTTTATCCTATCGGCAACTCCTCACGACGTGTGAGCGTGAGTCGGCTGTCGTGTGAATGGACACTTTCTGGGAAAGTAAGTCACTAGAGTGCCAATTTCACCGATCGCAAAACATTTACCCAGTTTGGGCAGATAGACCTGGCTGAATACGAGGGCGAGCGGAAGTAATTGTTGATGCATAGCCATCTGCTTCCTGCGCTTTGTAATTGTAATGAGTTGTTCGCAAATCGGCGTCTCTAGCGGTTACTCCTCTGTGCACAGCTGGCTACCAAGAAGACTTCATTGGCAGCCGGACTGCGGATGCGCGTCGTTGGAATATTAGCAACGTCAACATGTTTGCTGCGTTTTTTGTGAAGCTTGTCTAGCCGACTGCATTTGGGAGACTTGGCAAGGTTGCCTCCAATCGTTGAAGTCACAACCTGGGTGTCAATTCACGTTTACTAGCCACGGTCATAGTAACATTCTAATGGCATTTGTCCCAGTTTCAACATGGGTTTTCACTCTGATCTGATGGAGTTAAGGGCCTAGCTCCGTGGTTTTGTGTCATTGTAGCAGTTTAGTCGCCTGCTAACGCAGTGAATCTTCCATCCCACCTCTCCCACCCCCACCCGCACTTCTTGCACTCACTCTCTCTCTCTCTCTCTCTCTCTCTCTCTCTCTCTCTCTCTCTCTCTCTCTCTCTCTCTCTCTCTCCTCTCTCTCTCTCTCTCTCTCTCTCTCTCTCTCTCTCTCTCTCTCTCTCTCTCTCTCTCTCTCTCTCTCTCTCTCTCTCTCTCTCTCTCTCTCTCTCTCCCTTCCCACCCCCGCTCTCTTGTCCCTCCCGCACCTCTCCTCTCTCTTTCCCTTTCCCTTGGCTGTTGAGAAGGACTGGGGTGAAAAATCCAGACCGTTGGTGGCTGCCTTCAAGCAGGAAGTTTCAAGGATCAACAAGTTTTTGTGAGCTGTCTCATATGGTCACTGCTGCGACGAAGGTGAGTTATCTTGTTTTTCATGCAATTTTTTTGCTGTAGCTAGGTAAGCCGGCCGTTTTGTACTCCTCTTTCTTTTGCTCTCACGATTATTCTTGTTGTGGTTTATATGGTCCCGTTAAGTGGCATGCATTATCATTATCCACATTAGTGTGAGAAACCATCAGCAGTGTTGTAGCTTGCATCTACAACAACAGTTTTTGCTGCCGCCACCACTGCTATTACCAACATAAAGTCATTCTTGCTTTCTAAGCACTCTTTTTCCTCTTGGGCTGTTGGTTGGGATACCAGCCACCCTTGCACGCATAAATTCCAGCACCGGGTGCATGTGAAAACACAACCAAGGCAAGAATGTCCCCCTATCGCAATATCCCACCCACGCAACGCACCCAATGCAGCAAGAATGGGACCACCTTGTTGCCATGAGCTCTAGCACCGTTGCCACCTCTAGCTTTCTACTGTTCCCGTCCATCCTTATTTACACTGGCTGCTTTGCTTGCATTTCTGGCTCAGTGCCAGTTTGCACTTGCTAGCTTGCTAAGACAATAATGCAGCTTGCAAACGGCAAGGGCAAGCACCCGGGTAAGAGCAAAGGCAACCGCACGAGCAAAGGAAAGGGAAACTGGAAGAGCAAGCACAAGGCCAAGGAAAGGATTAAGGCACTTGTGCTTGCCAAAAGGGCAGGCTCAAGGGAAATGACAAGGGCAGGGGCAGGCACAAGGGAAGCGGATAAGGGCAAGGGCAGGCGCAAGGGAAAGAGATTAGGACAAGTCAAGCACGAGGGAACGGACAAGGGCACGGGCAGGCACAAGGGAAAAGATGAAGACAAGGGCAGGCACTAGGGAAAGGATGAGGGCAACGGCAAACACTGGGGATCAAAGGATAGGGGCAAGGGCAGATGCTAGGGTAACAGTTAGGGCAAAGGCAGGCACAAGAGAAGAATAAGGGGCCGTGAAGTATAAGTGGAAATGCGGGTGGCGACATGGGGTTCGATCGGGCCTGCTGATGCAAATGCAGATTTCAACTGCAGTGACAAACACAAGCGTAGACATAGGCAACGACAAATTCCTTGCATGCGTGCCTTGCTCTTCACCGGCTGGCTCGTTTGCTAGTTGTCTAACAGTTTCTACCGATAAACATCACTTGCCATTGTAAGGTCTGCCTTGCTGCCGTGCTAGTGGGTAGCTGGGTGATCGTGCTTGTTCCTTGTCAAGGGAGGGATGCATGTGGAGTAGGTGGGTGGGTGTGCTTGTTCCTTGCCAAGGAAGGGATGCACAAAGGTTAGATAGGTGCACGTGCTTGTTTCTTGTCAAGGGAGGGACGCACAAAGGGTAGGTGGGGGCACATGGTTGTGCCTCGTCAAGGGCGGGATGCACGAAGGGTAGGTGGGGGCATGTGGTTGGTCCTTGTCTTTTCACCGCCCAAGCGATGGCGATGTAGCATGCATTATACATTTATTCGTGCATTAAAAATCACTTTCCTTACAAGCGGCCTTAGCCGACTCCATCTGCCGTTGCCATTTCTCCGTATTGCATTGTCCGGACACGGTTTTTGTGTCGCAGGTCTTCCCCCGTAAAGGCACAAGCTGCCTGCGCGCGGAATTCTGTGCAGACACCTCGGTTTCCAACACGACGGCTTCCCGCACATATCGAGCTCTGGATGTACAACATCTTCCCCCGGCGCACTTGCTCCCGGATGGAGCTTCTGTGCGGTGCCGACATCCCCGGAGCTGTCCTAAGCACCGCATGGAAACAGTATTTCAAGCCACGAAGAGAAGCCACGAATTTGATATTGACTTGATATTGTCGTCAGAAGACTTGATATGCTCTTTCTGTGAAGGCGTTGGATTTTTGTGCATGACATGTAATCCTGCATTTAATAATGAAATTTTTTATGAAATAGGAACTCGTCTTGCATGAGCCTTGCTGCAAATGCCATTCATTTTTTTTTTTTTCCGGGTAAATGGGTGTTAGGGGTTAGGTTGACCGAAATGATAAGTGAAATCAGTGAAATTCTAAGTGACATGCGTACTGCAATTCAGAACGACATAGCGACATGATTGTAGTACCGGTAGTGTACGCGAGAAGCATACGACGTCGTAACCTACGGGACCGAGTACCGGGATCGTAAACTACCAGGTGGTAAATTACCGTACGTACATTACCACGTCGGAATCTTACCACGTCGTAATCTTACCACGTCGGAATCTTACCACGTCGGAATCTTACCACGTCGGAATCTTACCACGTCGTAACTTACCACCTCGTAACTTACGGCGTGGGATCGTAGGTAGGATCTCAGCGATAACTTACTGCGTGGGATCGTAGGTGAGATGTATATAGTAAGAATGAGCCGAGGCGTAATTTACCACCTGGTAATTTACGCCTCGGATCCTTTTTACCACCCTCGGACGAAAAGTATAGTGCTTCCTCCAGTGCATGCGTGTGCTCCAACGCCTAAGCAGAGAAGCACACACACACACACACATACACACACACACACACGTCGATCCCTTACCCACCCACCCACACACACACACACATACACATGTATCCACCCACCCATGCATACACGCACGCACGCACGCACGCACGCACGCACGCACGCACGCACGCACGCACGCACGCACGCACGCACGCACGCACGCACGCACGCACGCACGCACGCACGCACGCACGCACGCACGCACGCACGCACGCACGCACGCACGCACGCACGCACGCACGCACGCACGCACGCACGCACGCACGCACGCACGCACGCACGCACGCACGCACGCACGCACGCACGCACGCACGCACGCACGCACGCACGCACGCACGCAACGCACGCACGCACGCACGCACGCACGCACGCACGCACGCACGCACGCACGCACGCACGCACGCACGCACGCACGCACGCACGCACGCACGCACGCACGCACGCACGCACGCACGCACGCACGCACGCACGCACGCACGCACGCACGCACGCACGCACGCACGCACGCACGCACGCACGCACGCACGCACGCACGCACGCACGCACGCACGCACCGCACGCACGCACGCACGCACGCACGCACGCACGCCGCACGCACGCACGCACGCACGCACGCACGCACGCACGCACGCACGCACGCACGCACGCCGCACGCACGCACGCACGCAGACGCACGCACGCACGCACGCACGCACGCACGCACGCACGCACGCAGTCATACATACCCTCCCTCCCTCCCTCCCTCCCTCCCTCCCTCCCTCCCTCCCTCCCTCCCTCCCTCCCTCCCTCCTCCCTCCCTCCTCCTCCCTCCCTCCCTCCCTCCCTCCCTCCCTCCCTCCCTCCCTCCCTCCTCCCTCCTCCCTCCCTCCCTCCCTCCCTCCCTCCCTCCCTCCCTCCTCCCTCCCTCCTCCCTCCCTCCCTCCCTCCCTCCCTCCTCCCTCCCTCCCTCCCTCCCTCCTAGCTCCCTCCCTCCTCTCCTCCCTCCCTCCCTCCCTCCCTCCTCCCTCCTCCCTCCCTCCCTCCTCCTCCCTCCCTCCTCCCTCCCTCCTCCTCCTCCCTCCCTCCCTCCCTCCCTCCCTCCTCCCTCCTCCCTCCCTCCCTCCTCCCTCCCTCCCTCCTCCCTCCCTCCCTCTCCCTCCCTCCTCCCTCCCTCCCTCCCTCCCTCCCTCCCTCTCCCTCCTCCCTCCCTCCCTCCCCTCCCTCCCTCCTCCTCCCTCCCTCCCTCCTCCCTCCCTCCCTCCCTCCCTCCCTCCCTCCCTCCCTCCCTCCCTCCCTCCTCGTCCTCCCTCCTCCCTCCCTCCCTCCCTCCCTCCCTCCCTCCTAGCTCCCTCCCTCCCTCCCTCCCCCTCTCTCCCTCCCTCCCTCCATCCCTCCCTCCTCCTCCCTCCCTCCTCCTCCCTCCCTCCCTCCCTCCCTCCCTCCCTCCCTCCCTCCCTCCCCTCCCTCCCTCCCTCCTCCCTCCCTCCCTCCCTCCCTCCCTCCCTCCCTCCTCCCTCCCTCCCTCCTCCCCTCCCTCCCTCCCCTCCCTCCCTCCCTCCTAGCTCCCTCCTCCCTCCCTCCCTCCCTCCCTCCCTCCCCCTCCCTCCTCCCTCCCTCCCTCCCTCCCTCCCTCCCTCCCTCCCTCCCTCCCTCCCTCCTCCCTCCCTCCTCCCTCCCTCCCTCCCTCCTCCCTCCCTCCTCCCTCCCTCCCTCCCTCCCTCCCTCCTCCCTCCCTCCCTCCTCCCTCCCTCCCTCCCTCCTCCTCCCTCCCTCCCTCCCTCCCTCCTCCCTCTCCTCCTCCCTCCCATCCTCCCTCCCTCCTCCCTCCCTCCTCCCTCCCTCCCTCCCTCCCTCCCCCTCCCTCCCTCCCTCCCTCCCTCCTCCCTCCCTCCCTCCCTCCTCCCTCCCTCCCTCCTCCTCCCTCCCTCCCTCCTCCCTCCCTCCCTCTCCCTCCCTCCCCTCCTCCCTCCC
>RPFO01000510.1:0-60000 GCA_009746045.1 Mesostigma viride
CAGCATTCCAAAGCCGTCGCCCAGCCAACATTGAACTAATAACCTTTTCGCGATCATCGCAGTCTCCTATCCCGACAAAGGAAAATTCGTCATCTTTCCGACTTTGTTTGAGAGACCGAATCACAGCTGTGAGTTGGACGCCATAGTCGGGGAACGCTTGCCAGCAAGCGGCTTTTATAATCGAGCGAGACAGGAGCTTACTGTACTCCTCTAGTAGCAAAGGGCTCCGGTGATGAACGTTGCTGCCATCCGCGCCTGCTGCCATCTGCCAGAAAAGTGACCAACCTGTTGTTGTTGTGTGGGCGGTTCCGCTTACGGCACTGTAGATAGCAGCTGATGGGAACATGCAGAAAACTTAGGACCGCTAGCCCCTGCGCGGGTTTGAACTGGGAGTTTTTGTAAACATCAGACACTGATTTCTTCAGACGATGCACAAGGCTGGGCGCGGCGCAGCGTGCGCAAGGCTGGCGTGCGCAAGGCTGGGGAGTGCGCGAGGCTGGGAGTGCGCAAGGCTGGGCGCGGCGCGACTTGACAGCTACCCACTGGTGCGGCGTAAAACTCCAACCGACGTAAAAGTGTGGCTTGCAAAAGGCGCCAAATTTTGAGCAAGCAGGACTTGGGTCAAATTCGCCGATGCGACCTCTGGTGATCATGGCCGCAACTAGCCGACTGCAATCCTCGTGAAGAACGTCGCGGCTTGCGATTTCATTTCATAGGCACTATCATCATGGCTAGGGCCGTGATTCTAGCCGTTATTTATTTAGGACTCATGTTAACGGCATGCAGGGCCTTGTCATATGTGAACATTACAAGCGATGAATGGGTACGTTTTCCCCTTTTGTTATACTTTGATAATTTACGTTCTAGGTATTGTTCTACGTTCTAGGTGTTGTCTAGATATTGTTTACAACTTGGAAAACGCTGCCATAAATCTGCTTATCACGCTCTTGGTTAAAAAAAAAAAATCAATTGAGCAAGATATCTGCAGCTTCGGTTGGCGCTCCTCATGCGTGCAGGATATTGACAGCGGCGCCAAGCCGGACACGATTATGACGCTCTGTATGCGCATAACGCCAGCCATGGCTGCCAAGTGCGTGTTGGAAAACAGCCCACACGCTACTCTTCATTGCAACGTGGCTACGATTGAAGTTTATGTTGAAGGGGGTACCATCCTGGCGGCGTATCAGGTGAGCGTTTGTCAGCTAGCCATATGATGTGTAGCCTGGCCTGCCGAAAAATTCACCGTAGGGCCTGGGTTTGAGGACTAGGATTTCTTTTATTTCATGGACTGTCATACGTACACACTTGTAAAGCATTACAAATGACGCTTGGCAGGGCACGCTCGGTAAAATAAATTGTCATTCCGACATCATGTTAGCGACAGCCCTGCCCAGCGTAATTTGTAAGGCTTTACAACTTGTACTGTACCCTGCTGAGGCCCTTGGACAGTTTTGATGAGCGGAAAGCTCAAGGCCATGGTTTAAAACAGAAAAGGGACCTCGAGCGCAATGCAGGCTTCGTGTATGTGCAGGCTTCGTGTAGTGAATGTATAGAATACTGAACACAAGAGTGGAAGGTAAGGTGCAGTCATGCGTGCGTGCATGAAGGTACAATATCCCTGGGTCCTTGCCCCTTGGCCCTTAACTCGGTATTTGTTGTCTGGTAGAGTATGCCATGTGATCTTTACCGGGTAAACTCAGCATGGCTTCTTCAATGCCTAGCGGGGCTATACAACTGAAAGTGGTAAAATTGTTTATGTGCTTGCTGTACGGGGTCTTTGCCACCTGCATTGTGGTGACTGCGCGTCCTTATTGGTTTGTTTGTTGACTCACACCTTGTGTTATTATATTTCCGCCTAAATAAGACGTACAAAAGACGAGAGCAATAGCTCTGACAAGCCATCAAAACTTTTTCTATCATTTTCCCCCCCTGAAATTCCCGTCCAGCCCATGCAATACGACATTACTCCAATACTCTGCATTATAGGTTTACTGATTTCTTTTACTATTACAACCCACAAATTGCTTAACTTTCTGGTTCTAAATTTTTCTTCTATTGTTTGTCTCCCCCCCTCCCGCCCCTCCCCTCTGCTCCCCCCCGGCATCCTCCCTGTAATGAACCATAAAAAAGGTCGTCGGAACCGGCCAATGGGGTGGAGAGACGTTTGAAGCTTCAGGGGCATCACAGGTGCTCGCTCAGTTATGGGAGATTACTCGGGACACTGCCTTGCATTATGGCGCATGGGTTGGGCCCAAAGGGGCTCTGGTGCTACATGACAGAAGCCTTAAGGCGATGGTGATGGGCGGCATCCTGGCCCACTCAACAGTGCCATTCACGAGCAGTGTGCTTGAGGGCATGGCAAGACACGGCACGACTTATCACAGCGGGAAAGAAGGTTTTAAGGACATGAACGGAGCTGAGTTGTGTCCTCCTGGCCTTGGCGGTGAGGTGAGTGATACAGGGCTGAAATGGGGACGTCGTTTGTAAGAACATTACGCCATCACTGATGTTTCTTTAACCAGGCGGGACGGTTGTTGGCCTGACAAAAGTGAGTGAATACAGTCTAGGGTTTAGAGCAGTAGTGCATAGGGTAAATTAAAGTCCGTGTTATTTTTCCACCCACTAGACCTGTGTGGCATCACTACCACATCCAAGTTCTTCATTCATGCGGTCTCCTGAAAAGGTTACCAAATATTTGCACCCTTGCTTGCATGCGAGCTTTGGTTGTTCTTAATAACAGGAGTGTGCATGGCAATAGATAAGTATCATTGGGTTGGGTAGACCAGCCGGGCCCCCCAATCCGCCAACACCATACTGGCTTCCACACACATGGTTGTTTGTTGGTAGTGCATTTGTTATGATTGTTTTTAGCTTGCAAGTTTTAAGGTGAGTATTTTTTGCTAGAGAAAAAGGATTTAAATGATGTTATGTTTCTTTTCTTTTTTTTTTTTTGCTACTTGTTCTGGTGCAGGCAAAATTGATTTGTTGCTTTGCGGACAAGTTTATCAACCGGTCATATGCACGTTCTTATTGGCGTGCTATGTTCAAGTCCAACCTCGGCAAATGGTGGTTACGTCGTGGTGCCGCTTTCATCAAGGCACAACGAAAAAACGTGTCAAGCCCGCCCTTGCTGCAGGGTGGAAGCAGTTCATGTGGTGGCCATGGCAACGACAGGCGCGGCTCAGATGACCACATCTATAGGGTTCCTGGATACGCTGGCTTACTTCATGGCTTGGTCGCACGGATTATCGGTTTTGGTTGCTTTGTCAGCGGCAGAAGCAGCAGCAGCAGCAGCAACAACAACAACAACAACAACAACAACAACAACAACAACAACAACAACAACAACAACAACAACAACAACAACAACAACAACAACAACAACAACAACAACAACAACAACAACAACAACAACAACAACAACAACAACAACAAACAGCAACAGCAACAGCAACAGCAACAGCAACAGCAACAGCAACAGCAACAGCAACAGCAACAGCAACAGCAACAGCAACAGCAACAGCAACAGCAACAGCAACAGCAACAGCAACAGCAACAGCAACAGCAACAGCAACAGCAACAGCAACAGCAACAGCAACAGCAACAGCAACAGCAACAGCAACAGCAACAGCAACAGCAACAGCAACAGCAACAGCAACAGCAACAGCAACAGCAACAAACAACACAACAACAACAACAACAACAACAACAACAACAACAACAACAACAACAACAACAACAACAACAACAACAACAACAACAACAACAACAACAGCCGCCACCACGATGACGTTGACGAGGAGGAGGAGGAGCAGCAGGAGGAGGGGGACGAGGAGGAGGACAAGGTCCAAGCTAGGAACAAGGACCACGACAATGATGATGGCGATGGCAAAGTCGAAGGACAAGATGGCATGGTCGACGACGTGGTGGATGATGCGGCAACGAAGGAGCGCATATATGCCACCAGGGGCAGGGACAATTGCAAAGGAGGTGAAGAGCAAGCTGCTGTGCTGGTTGATGCGCCGCTGACTCAGGTATGCCGTATTTATCCGCTCGTTGTACTAGGGTGTATTGCACTTGTGGCCACAAATTTGCACCTTTTCATGTGGCACCGTTCCTCTGCGGACTTGCGTTTAACCAGTTGGGCTACAATATAGTTAAGTACATTTGTTTTGGCCCCCCTCCGAGGTTACCTTTTTTTTTTTTTTTTCCTGGTCCCCCTTTGAGGACAAAGTGTTGCGCTTAATTCATGATCTTGTATGTGTATGGATTTATGTGTCTTCTTCGGTGCACGCGGGGGCGGGGCAGTGCGAGATCGATGACCACCAGCAAGCCACTCCGACTCCAGCTCCAAGTGCGAATCATGGGCATCCATCTCCCTCTTCGCCGCCATCCCCACAAGCTCGACCAGTGGTCGTGAAATGCATGGGTCGAACGAACAAACGATGGTGCACCAAGCGGGGTCTAACTCAAGTAGACAACTCGGCGCCATCAAGACTTGTGCTGGAAAGCATACAAGGGAAGTACTACTGCCCAGATTGTGCCAAGACACGGCGCCACGGCTTCAAGGCGAAAGGGAAAACCAGGTAATGAAAGGCAGTGATGGCTCGTTTTTTTATGGATTTGACCAAGCAAATTTTTTTCGCATTACTATGAGCCTAACTCCTGAACCTCGTGCTAGTGTAAAGGTGTTACGCGACTCGATCATTCTGTCTGCGGCACTGCGAGCTCTCTTATGCGGATCAAACCTGCGTCATTTGCCTGCGCCGCGCCATCCCTGCTCAACAGCGGCGGCTTTGCGAGCTGCCCCGGTCCCAACAGCGGGGTTGGCGTCGTGCCCGCGCCTGGGCTCAGCCCCCCCCAACGGCCGCCTTACTGACTGACCCGTGCGCAAGGTAATTGCTTGTTAGAAGAGACAGCCCCCTTGGGCCACGCGGCATGCCAACCTGACATCATTATGTTCATCGTGTGATGATGCGTGGTGTTAGGTATGGAGTAACGCACTTGGCTTTCGGACTAAGGCACCCATGTGGACCAAACCTGCGTCGTTTGCGTGCCTTTGCCTGCAGCGCACTGTCCCCGCTCAGCAGCGAGCCTGGCACATCCGTGCCCGGCGCTGACAATCGCATCCCTGGCAGCCGCACCAGCGGCAGCGGCTTTGCGAGCTGCCCCGGTCCCAACAGCGGGGTTGGCGTCGTGCCCGCGCCTGGGCTCAGCCCCCCCCAACGGCCGCCTTACCGACTGCCCCGTGCGCAAGGTAATTGCTTGTTAGAAGAGACAGCCCCCTTGGGCCACGCGGCATGCCAACCTGACATCATTATGTTCATCGTGTGATGATGCGTGGCGTTAGGTATGGAGTAAGGCACTTGGCTTTCGGACTAAGGCACCCATGTGGACCAAACCTGCGTCGTTTGCGTGCCTTTGCCTGCAGCGCACTGTCCCCGCTCAGCAGCGAGCCTGGCACATCCGTGCCCGGCGCTGACAATCGCATCCCTGGCAGCCGCACCAGCGGCAGCGGCTTTGCGAGCTGCCCCGGTCCCAACAGCGGGGCTGGCGTCGCGCCCGCGCCTGGGCTCAGCCCCCCCCAACGGCCGCCTTACCGACTGTCCCGTGCGCAAGGTAATTGCTTGTTAGAAGAGACAGCCCCCTTGGGCCACGCGGCATGCCAACCTGACATCATTATGTTCATCGTGTGATGATGCGTGGCGTTAGGTATGGAGTAAAGCACTTGGCTTTCGGACTAAGGCACCCATGTGGACCAAACCTGCGTCGTTTGCGTGCCTTTGCCTGCAGCGCACTGTCCCCGCTCAGCAGCGAGCCTGGCACATCCGTGCCCGGCGCTGACAATCGCATCCCTGGCAGCCGCACCAGCGGCAGCGGCTTTGCGAGCTGCCCCGGTCCCAACAGCGGGGCTGGCGTCGCGCCCGCGCCTGGGCTCAGCCCCCCCCAACGGCCGCCTTACTGACTGCCCCGTGCGCAAGGTAATTGCTTGTTAGAAGAATGCGCGCATCATGTGTTGATGCGCCTCTCGATTACATGACCCCATGAAATTAGTTTGGTGTATAAATATACATATAATTTAATGTTGTATGCATCAAATAAGGGGTTAGTTAGCCTCTCACCGTCTCAAGTAACCCAGTGGGTGAACGGTTAATGGGTCGGCTACGGTTATTGGGTTGTTTTATAGGGTCCCGAGGTTAAGGTTGATAAACGTTGCTCGAACTCATTCCATGTTGTTTGCTGTCTCACTTAGTCTTGTTCACACACTACACTTGCTATTGTGTCTCATTGCACAGGGACGCTCCACGGGACATAGGAGGGGATTGCGATCTTGCCAAGAATATGCCGACGGGGCCTTGGGAATCCTGGGTCGCCGCTCGTGCCGCAATTCAATCATGGGCTGATCATGGTGAGCATGGAGCCTTCGCGTTATGCGCCCGCTACGTGGCTCAGAGCAGAACAGAGCGCCGGGAATTCTGGTGCGATGGTTGCGGTGTAGCTAATCATCAAGGCAAAAAACAGACAACATCCAAGAAGACGAATTGTGAGTGGCGAGTTGTGATTGCAAAGCGGAAGGATGGGATGTTTTATGTCACAAAATACCCATTGCCCGTGACAAGCCTAAAGCCAGGGCACCTTCCCACTGGCCACAATCATGAGCTAAGACGTCCCGGGACCATTGCTGCTCTCTTGGACCCCATGCTTCGAAAGCTGCCTGATGAGGTGAAGGCAAGGATATTGTTGTGCAGGAAGAGCGGGGTCGACCTGCCAACAATCCTGACAATGATCGATAAGGAATTTGGGGAAAACCGCACGTGGATTGATAGCGATGTCAGGAATTTCCTGCGGCGGTCTCCTGAAGATAACTTGTCGTCTGCGTCGAAGTTGGTCTCCTGGTGCTATGCCCAGCAAGATGCCGATCCTCGTTTCTACTGGAAGCATGCTGTTGATGGCAACAACCGGCTCAACCTTCTTTTCTACGCGACGGGGGACATGAGGGAGCGTTATGCCATGGCTTGTGATTCCCAGGCGGTTTCTGTTGACGCGACCCACGGCACGAATAATCATGGCATGAAGCTAATCTTCTTCACGGGTGTGTCTCCTTACGGGAAAAATGACATTTATGGAGTTGCCCTAACAGTGTCGGAGCACGAGCAGGCATTTGGCTGGATATGGGACCAGTTCGCTGAGTGCATGCATGGGCACTTGCCGAAGGTTGCCATCACCGACGAAGACCAGGCCATGGCATTGGCGATTACAAAGCGAGGAATCACTCATCATCTTTGTATATTCCACCTCTTCATCATGAATGTGACAAAGAACATGAGGCGTTGCTTCGGTGACGAAGCTGCGTGGGAGAAGTTTTACCTGGCATTGTGGCGGCTACGCAACCAAACCGATCTTCGCAGCCGTGAGCACTTTGACAGAGATTTTTTGCAGGTCCTTCTTCTCCTTCCCCAGAAGTATTGGGGCCCCAAATGCCGCACGTTGGCCCATTGGTCCAACCTGCCCTACCTCCAGGCTGGTCATGTCCCTCGTCATCCTCGCATGTTGAATGCGCACGTTGAAAAGGATGACATGTTGCGCCTCGGACGTTTGACAGCCAGCCTGCTTGCCGCCGTCTTGGGTATGTTTGAAAGCGATGTCGCTGGCCACTTTGGTTTCAAATGCGGACACGCTCGTGTGATAGAAGCATTGCGGCACCTGCGCCGCGAGTCTGCTAGCTGTACAGAAGATCTGATTACTCGTGTGCGTTTGTGCTACGGCATCATGCACGAGTCAACTGCCAAGTCAGATTTTCTGGACAGCTTCCCGGATGCTACCATGACATCATGCCCCACGGCGGTCTCACAAGACGACAGTCGGTTTGCAGCGACGACGGATGGCTTGGTGCAGGGTTGGGTTTCATTGGCTGACAAGACATGCACGTACGATGATGGCGTCCTACTTGAAGTCAAGACCCACCCTACGTTCATGGAGGGGCCGACCTTGCGTGCTGGGGAGGAACGGTACGTATGTTTCAATCCAATTTACCACCGCAACACTGTAAAGAGCCGGTATGGACACCCACAGCTCTGCACACATCTTGATTATCCAAGCAATTAGTGTACAAGTGTTTCGCCTCCGTGGCTTACCATTATGCATCATCAGCACAACAAGTTTTAACAGTGATTGCAAACCACGGTTTATTATGTGTCATGCAAGGTCTACCAAAAGGCGGTGTCACCATTGCATTTTTAGGCCCAAATGCATGTGTCACCCGAAATGCATCTAAACCTTAAACCTTCCTCAACCTTTTCATGAAACAATCAAAGGTTCATTACAATATCTGATTTTCTTGCCAACTAGTTTTGCCTGTTGGCTTAGCCCCCCAACATGGCCCGGGTAGCACGTGTTCGCCGCCCTCATCAGGGGGAATAGTATCACATTTGGTCAATAGGCCATACCAAGTCATGCTTGTTGCCCCAACCAACTAGAGCATATTCTCAATGCCCATTCCCGCCATCCAAGCTATGCCTCCTGTTTACCGCCGCAACACCGGTTGCCAGCAGCCCATTACTCACTTCACCCGCCGCTTGCTACACAAGGCCTTGCCGCCTTGCCCAACATGCTGCCTGCTTCGCCTCGTTCGGCCGAATTTCGCAAGTAACCTTGCAGTTCCAAGTACCTCAGGTTTGCTTGACATTCCCCCTCCCTCACCCCCTCCCACCCCCCCTCCCTCCCTTTTAGAAGCTACATACACCGCTACGTTCAAGAAGTATAAGTATTTATCTATATATTATACAAAGTTGACAAGATATTTATCACACACTTAGTTTCAGTTGGCTAACTCGCTTTCTATGTCGTGTGCCCAAGGGGCTTTTTGTTGTGCATCGATGAATTACGCCAGACATAGGTGTAACTTTTCTGTACATGTTCTTGTTGTCGCTCTGTTGACTTGTTGTCGCTTCACAGGCAATGCACTATTGTGTGGAAGGACGCGCATCCCCTGGAGAAGATGCGACTGTACCATTTTGCCCAGCTTCAGTGGCAAATGAAGGTGAAGAATATGCGTTGTGGCCTTCTCCTCAGCTGGACGATGGAGAACGGCATGCGTGTGTTCGAGGTGCGTCGAAGCGATGAGTGGTTGTCGCTAGCGACTGATATTGCGAACATCTTCTGGGACGAGTACGTAACCTACAAACAAAGC
This sequence comes from Mesostigma viride, assembly GCA_009746045.1. Taxonomy (NCBI): domain Eukaryota; kingdom Viridiplantae; phylum Streptophyta; class Mesostigmatophyceae; order Mesostigmatales; family Mesostigmataceae; genus Mesostigma; species Mesostigma viride. Next base: position 9,191 of record RPFO01000510.1, read on the forward strand.
CCGGTGGAGAACTTTCAGAATCGTTTTCCTGGGTATACTTCCTTCATAGATCTTACACAACAACTTTGCGAGGTGGTAAACAGCGTCTTTGTACCCAGCTGCAGAGCCAAGATTGCTGAGGATGCGCGATTTGTGGCTGCTGGTAGTGATGGCTACAACCAGGTGTTTGACTTGTTGTATCCACCCGCCAAATGTGAGCGGTCTCACATGGACAAGCTGTATGACACCGCGCGTAAATGGGCCCGCCGCTTTACTTGGGGTGACTCAACATTTGGGATGAGCTCTTCCCAAAGGTCCGAGGTCACGCACAACGCGATAAAAAACCGTGTGGACAAAACCACGCAGTTGGAGGAGCTCCCTGTTGTGCTGGCTGATTTGTGGCAACGGCGTGCGGAGTCACATGAGATCGAGCTTTACCGTCGATCTAAGCACCACCTGAACCGCATCAGTCCCATAGCCCACCCGGTTTTGGTTGATGCTGAGACAAAGTTAGCCAAATATGCTTTTGACAAGCTGAAAATCCAGTTAGCAATGGCGTTTCATTACATAGTTGGTCCCGTGTATGATGGCAACCTGGTGGAGGTAAAGTTATCTCCAGAGAGCTCTGGGAGCCAGGCTCGCCGAGAACAACTGAAGGAGGATGAGCCTACGGTAGTGTCAAGGATTGTTACTCTTGGCAGCGACAAGCACCCCATTGCTTGCAGTTGTCAATATGTTGTCCACATGGGCCTCCCTTGCAGGCACGTGCTTGCTGTGGAGCTAATTGCTGTGTGGCTTCAAGCAAAGGCTCTGCCGTTGCAGTGTGTCCACCAGAAGTGGTTGTTGCCTTTAGATCAGGCAAATATGCGCAATGAGTCTTTCAAAGCGATGACAAGGCCGCAGCATCCTACACCCCGCTTGGTTGTTGACCCAACCACCCCCTCCAACGTGGAGGTGACACCAAACTATGCCAACTTGATAGCCCTTAGCCGCCGCCTTGTTCAATTGGCGGTCGAGTCCCGTAAGGAAGTGGAAATCATGCAGCATATAGAGCGTGGAATTGAGATGTGTGTTTCCGACAACCCCGGTCTTCCAGCCACAACCCCGGGCCCTGCACAACCGATGATAGCTCAGCACCCACTCCCAGTCAATGCGCAAGCAACATCTGCGCCAACCCAACAGCCCTTGTTATGTGGCAACCCACCAATCGCAAAGCCGCGGGGAAGGCCTAAGGTCCACGGGGCTCAGTCTAGGAGGCACCGCAGTGCTTGCGAGCCGGATAGAGCAGCTAGTCGCAAAGGCAAGCAGCCTCGTAGTGCAACTGCACAGTGTGAAGAGGGGCCTATTTCCAAAAAGCCATTCTTCCGTGGCTCCCACCCTACCTCCTAGTTCATCCCCTTCAATTAGTCCATCCCAGCCTTGTCCATTGTACCACTCGGTCACGAGATAGCTGCCCTTGGGTGGTGCCATGTCCGACGGATGAGTTAAAATGTTGTTATTGTATTAAAGCATGGATAAAATAATTGCATTTTCATTTTAGCAACATCAAAGAGACAACATAACATGTTCATAATTCAATTGTGATTGATTTGGGTTTGATAAACAGTGCTCTCAACGTTTTCCAATTCATCTACACCTTAGTCATGAATTTCAATACAAAATGCTAGTGGGATGGTGATGCATGGAGCATGAATTAATGGATTAAAATATTTACTCATATAATTTTAACACCTAAAAAGTGATTTCAGTCGTCACATGCAATGTTGGGCTACCACCTCTTTTGTTTTGGAATTTTGGCACAGTATCGAGAAAGAGGTAATTCCAAAGTTTGCCAATGACTGCATGGTCTCGGAGCTAAACCAAGAGTTGTGTGTACGACCCTCATTTGTCGTGGCATGATCCACGTAGGGTCTGAGTACAAGGCTAACCAGGACAGTCATAATGCGTACACTCTATGCTCCTAGTACTTGTTGATATTGACATATTCTCCAGATTTCTGGCCTGCGCCGGTAGTCGCTTTGATATTGCATTCATTATGCTCACGTGATGCATGTCACGATAATATTATACTGTCTAACGTATTAGTTGCATTGAATTGAACGTTACTCCGTTGGGAGATCACGTAACACATGTCCGGTAGTCTGTAATATTAAGGCAGATGGTGCGCAAGGATAGATGGCAAGTAGTGATGAAGGAGACCACCCCCAAGTCTGTGGGGGCTCCGCGTGTGACCAAGTATGGCATTCATAGCGATTCGGGCCGCGGTGCCCACACCCCTGTAACTAGGACCTAGATAGCTTATACCATCCATTCCATCCCATGTTCCCCTCCCACTGAGGACTTATGCTCACGTGACGCAGTCACGTGTCTATTAATTAATTAATTAATGTCCGGTAGGGGCACCTCGGGTAACCCGCTACGGTCGGCACAGTGCCACCGGCCGCGGGGCCCACAATCCTGCTACCCGTGCTTAGATAGTTTCTTTCGCATGTCATCCATTCCCTTCATGAGGATACTGCTCACGCAGTCACGTGGTATTAATTAATTAATTAAATGTCCGTGAGAGGGGGTACATGGTCTATAAGCGTGCTAAGCAACAACCTGCAAATGATGTAAACTTAATAATGCTCACGTGATGTTTGTTAATTATAATATTGATAATTGTCTCTTGTTCACGTGGTGCAGTCACGTTCTTATCGCACGCAATTGATAGCACTGTTACGAGTTAACCCACCTCTATGTGAGAACCTGTACGTCTCCACCGTTGGCACTCGAATGGTACCTATCACCACTAAAGATGATTTAGAGGAATCGTTCGCGACAGCTAGATTGCAATGAAGCTTGATACATGTTCAGCTGCAATAAAACACATTTCCCAATTAACACAAGCAACAGCTATTGTGTGGGTCGACAACAACCAACTAACTATGAGCCCAACTCGAACGTATCGACGTTGGCTAGACTGCCATTATTGTTCTCACGACAGACCATACATTGAGGTGCTCACAGAACGCTGGCACCAAGGGCAGAGGACATACAGGTAAAAACCATGACATGAGTAGGAACGGGCATGGCATGACTAGGAACGTGTACAGCATGACTAGGAACGGGTATGGCATGACTAGGAAGTAGGAACAGGTATGGCATGACTAGGAAAGAGCATGGCATGACTAGGAACGGGCATGGCATGACTAGGAACGGGTGTGGCATGACTAGGAACGTGTACAACATGACTAGGAACGGGGATGGCATGACTAGGAATGAGTATGTCATGACTCGGAACGGGTATGGCATGACTCGGAACGACCATGGCATGACTAGGAACGGGTACAGCATGACTAGGAACGGGTATGGCATGACTAGGAATGAGTATGTCATGACTCGGAACGGGTATGGCATGACTCGGAACGACCATGGCATGACTAGGAACGGGTATGGCATGACTAGGAACGGGTGTGGCATGACTAGGAGCGTGTACAGCATGACTAGGAACGGGTATGGCATGACTAGGAACGGGTATGGCATGACTAGGAACGGGTATGGCATGACTAGGAACGGGCATGGCATGACTAGGAACGGGTGTGGCATGACTAGGAACGGGCATGGCATGACTAGGAACGGCCATGGCATGACTAGGAACGGGCATGGCATGACTAGGAACGGGTATGGCATGACTAGGAACGGGTATGGCATGACTAGGAACGGGTATGGCATGACTAGGAACGGGTATGGCATGACTAGTAACGGTATGGCATGACTAGGAACGGGCATGGCATGACTAGGAACGGGTATGGCATGACTCGGAACGACCATGGCATGACTAGGAACGGCCATGGCATGACTAGGAACGGGTATGGCATGACGTGGCCCACGCGCATGTGCGCCCATAATGGCCCCCATGGATGATGCTTTCAGTATTTAGCCGCGCCCAGCCTACAATGGGACCTCCCATGGATGATGCATTAAGAATTTAGCCATGCGATGCCTATGCAGGGAGTTACTCTCTGCTGAGATGCCATGTGTACACCAGCTATAGCCTAGCCACATACCCTCCACCCCATATGTCATGCAGGCCTTCTAGGCCCTCTCCTCAAGCCCCCCCCTGGGTGCCTGTGCTTGTTAAGGAGGCATGAACCATCATGGCGGTGCAGGTGCACCTTGTGCACCCAGAGCAGGTGACAGTTGTACATCCTCCACCTGCAGGTTGTAGCCCTGATTGTATTACAAACCCATAGATGCCCTTTCTCAGGGCTATGTGTTACATATGCTCCCAACGGAGCTATCATTTTAATTAATTAATTAATTAATGGCATGACTAGGAACGGGAGTGACATGACTAGGAACGACCATGGCATGACTCGGAACGACCATGGCATGACTAGGAAGGAGCATGGCATGACTAGGAACGGGTATGGCGGCCAAGCACGTGGGCGGGTTCGTGCTATTCGTACCGTTGATGCTGAAGAGTCACAGGTATCGTTGGAACGGAACGGTCCAGGGGTCGCAGGCGGTTCTTCCCGGGACTGATCTTCCAGCGCTGCAAGAAAATCACGAACATGTCCCTGGTTGGGTAAAGAAAGCAGGCAAACCCCGACCGGCCGACCGCGTCCCCACCGTGCATGTACCTTGGTAAGACGTACGTAAGGTTCTGTGGGCTGAACTGACCGCGCTTCAAGAATATGACGATTTGAAGCCACTATGAAGGTATATGCAAACCATGTCGGCGTCATCCGCTCGACCCCTCTTACTCAGATATAGTTGGATATGCAGCATAAAAAGCAACGGGGAGAAATTGTCAATGACTATGATCCCCCAACTGTGGGTGTTAGGAAATAGAAAAAGCATGGCAGGCATAGCTTGCGTGCAACATTGGGGGTCGGAAATTCTAGTCGGGGGGGTCAGTGGACTCCAACGTGGACTCGATACTCAGATTGATTGATTATTGAGGGTAAACTGCACGACTACAGGCTCTTTGCGCGCGCCACATGTTAAGTAATCATGCCATCAGCTGCCATTTTGAACGCATCATAAGGAAACCCGTCGGGTTAAAAACTAAGATCTAAACGGCCATCACCACTCGCATCGACGACGAAATTCGGCTAAGTCCAAAGGCAGCCGATACGATTTACGTCGTTTGCAGTTTTACGCGCCAGCCTTGCGCACGCTGCCGCGCCGCGCCCAGCCACGATGCACTCCCAGCCTTGCGCACTCCCAGCCTCGCGCACTCCCCAGCCTTGCGCACGCCAGCCTTGCGCACGCTGCGCCGCGCCCAGCCTTGTGCATCGTCTGAAGAAATCAGTGTCTGATGTTTACAAAAACAAGTTATTGCATGCCGGTGTGCCATCGGATTTTGTGCTAGTTGTCAAACGTGTTTTTGCAGCCATGCCACACAAAGTGCCGGAGCATAAATTTGTAGAAAAAAAGACTGTCACGGTGAAGGATGCTCTGGGGAATACGGTTTCGCAGGTCAAGTTTAGCTGCTCATTTTGCGGCCACAATTTTACCAGTGGCGATGGCAAGCAGATCAGTGCGACCAGGATGCGCGCACATTTTGCGAGCATCGCAGGGCAGGGCATAGACGCCTGCCCTGACGCAAAGATTGGGCAGAAACGGAAGCTAGAATTCCAGGAGTTGTGGGCAAGAAGGCCGGGCTGAAGGCGAAGAAGCAGCGGCACCTGAGCTTCAGGGCAGTGTGTCAAGGACATGGTCCTCGTATTTGTACCCACCTGACCTGGCTAGATAGATAGAGGCTCTTGTACAGGAGCCACTGTTCTTTATCCCGTTGGATTAGGCCTACAAATGAGAAAGTTGTGGCCAGTTTTAGTAATCAGGGATTAGTACCTATGCCAAGTGGATCCTTATAGGCAGCTGACAAATCTGTCTATGTCAGCTGACCTATGACATGTCAGATGAGAATCTATGACAGGACAGCTGACTGATTGACATGTACACTGTGCATGTCAGATGTGGCGCTGATATGTTCACGCCAGATTTACTTCATCATCATCAGATCACACATAGAGAGGTCTTTTATTAAATAGTTAGATTACTGTGCAGCAGTTACAAGATAAGACTGTACAGCAGTTACAAGATAAGGCTGTACAGCAGTTACAAGATAAGATTTATTCTTGTCTAGATCTGATTGGTAGCATGTACACTGACCTAACCTGATTGGTGGCCTGAGTATTACATGAGAATATTCCTAGGCACATTCCTAGCCAGCCAATCAGGTCATTCCAGTTTTCTGCCTGTGTTTTTTCCTCGAGTTAATAAAACAACTGAGGAGCCTTGCCTAAGGTACTCCTCACTATCATTCTGCCTCAAACTAAGTCTCTGTCTCTTTGCTCCCATCCTCCATAGCCTGTACCTGCAAGGACAGGCACATTTGGGTTTCAATCACAAGCATTGTAGAGGGCAAACCCATTAGTTCTTTCAACATGGTATCGGAGCCTGGTTTGATGCCTACCCTGCATTTGAGGAGCAGAGACATTCATCTGACTACCCCAGAGACAACACCCAGACCCAGATCAACCATGGAGGATCAAGACACCCAAACTGCTACCAGACAACCTGACTACACCTCCCTTGTTTCAACAGTTGCCAAGAGCTGCAAGAAATTTGTTGGAGCAGCTGGTGATGATTACAGCAAGTGGGAGGAGTGGAAGAACTTGTTTTTGGCTGTTGTCAGTCTTTTCAGTTTGGATGCTGTCCTGCTGGGCACTGAGGAGAATGACAGGTGTTACGCCGCGGATATCTACCTCCACCTCTACCTCTAATGGGCCTGATACTACCTAAACTGGTCAGGCCTCCTCTACTTAACCCTCTGGCGAAAGACGAACGTGACGGAGCTGATCTCAATGCATTAACGTAAGTGTTACTATAATACGCCATACAACCATTTATCAAAACCCGTTTACTCCAGGAATAGAGGAAGGAAACACAACTACACTGCCGTGACCCAAGCCTAAATGTGTCAATTCACTTAACACACGCCGAGTGCACACACAAGGGGTAGAACGCGCATAAATGGTCACCAACGGTCCAACACGCTCGGGCCGACATGGCCCTCGTCTACAGGTGCACGCTGGTCCACTAAATCTACTGATGCACGCTGGTCCACTACATTCTACCACAGGATCAGGACCACTAGTAAAGTACGCGGCGCGGCGCCCAACGGCACCCAATGTACCACAGTACTGTTACGAGGACAATAATGTCCCGGTAGGAGCCTAAACGTAAACCTAGGGACAACCGAGGCAAAGGACCTAATTTACGTCCGTAACTACAACGAATTGTTACGCGACGTAACACCTCCCCCCCACAAAGGTAGGGAGCCCTCTCCCTACGTACAGGGAGGAAAACAAGGGGTAGGAAACCTAATGCACCCAGCACACACTAACACAGTCAGCAGGCCATCCAAGATACAAGGCACCAATAGTTCACACGGTCTCCACCACCACGCCTGGAGGTGTAGGGTTAGCCAGCACCAAGCCTGGTGGTAGGTTCCCCTAACTGCCTGGAACAAAGTCCTTGCCGGGGGGAACGGCACTGGGCAGGACACACAGAGTAAACCAATCAGCACCAAGGACCAAGAACGACCAGTCAACTGGCCAGAACATGAGGGCGACTCTACATACCGGAGGGACAACACCCTCAGGTCGGGCCTAAGGCCCTCTATCTAATGGCCATCCGTCTGGTAGGTACCACGGGAGGCCAGCAGGACATCCAGGTAGGCCTGGTAATGGGCCACATCCTCAACATTGTCATGCCTATCTACGGTGAGGAAAACATCGGCCCACACGCCGTCAGGAAAAAGGCCCAGAAAGGCCCAGTAATACCTATGCTGAGTAAGAACGACCTGGCCCCGGGCCCAGTCCAGGAAACCGCAGGCAAAGAGGCGTAGGAAAGGCTCTACCGCGATCAGGCAGAGAGCCCGAAGGAGCAGGCGATGATACCGGATCCGAGGGCGCATACCCGTCGGGAAAAACAGATCTACCAGGGGCTCCACGTTGGACGGCCACAACCGGATGTGCCGAATCTCCCGGGAACGCCACCGACGCGTACACTGGCGCGACCCGAATGTCTCTAGGTAGTCGCTGGCCCGAGGAGGAGGGTGACCGCGGGAGTCTAGACCCTGGCCCGGGAGGGGCGCCGGACGCCGGGCATCCCACTCGAGGATGGGCTGGAGGACCGTGGTGTACGTAACACCCGGCACCGCAGGAAACTCTACCGTAAGGGCATCCGAAGCCATAATGCCCAGAGGCGGAGGGTAAGCCCACTGGAACCCACCGTAGGTGTCCAAGTCGTTGTGGCGCCTAGCCCAGCGATACAGAACGCGCCGAACCAGGATCTCACCCTGGAACACAGGATCAGCTAAAATAACCATGTCGAAAGGAGGCCGATCAGTCTCAATGGGTAGGCCACGATCCCGAGGCGCCCGACACACCTGGGAAAACCCGTAGGACATGGGCGAGATGGCAAGCTCGGCGGAGGCGCGCGGCAGGTCACACTGGCGGCAGGCGAGTGCGGACATACCACATCCAGGAACGGGCGTGTCGCGCGACTCCGGCGTCGCATGCACCACAGAAGGAGCCCTGTCCCGATCACCCAGGGACAACTCTCGGAGGGAGTCGGAAGCGCGGGTAGCGCGAGGATCCTGGCCGGTGGACCGAACAACCGCAGCCAAGGACAGAGAGGCCGAAGGGGCAGGGGCCGAAGCAGGGGCAGGAGCCGACACCGACGCAGGTGACACTGGTACAGCAGACGGTCGCGCCGGACCCGAAGCCAGAGGGGGCCGTGACGGACCCGCCACCGAAGCTGGCGCGCCGGTCTCGGTGGCCGGTGCACCCTCAGGCCACATGTTAAAAATGGGGCCCGTAGGGACAGGCAGTCCTGCATAAGATTGACTACCATCCAGGCTCCAGTCAGGAACCGGGATCCTCTGCGGGGGACCACCCTCCCAAAGCCTGGGCAGTCCGCTAGTGTCGCCAAAGAAGCCCCGCGACGGCTGCGACTGAGCTGGTGGAGGCTCGGAAGCAGCGACAGCGGGCGCGGTCACAGGGGCAGGGGACTCGCGCGTAGGCGCAGGTACAGCGGTCACAGGCGCAGAGGCAGCAGGAGTCGCAGCAGCCGCCGGAACCACAGCGACCGCGGGCGCCAGCGGGGGCGCGGGCGAAGCCGTAGTCGCCGGGGCAACAGAAGGGGTAGGAGGCGCGGATCCAGCTGGCGTAGCCGGGACCTGCGCCTGGGCCGCCAGGAAGGCCCCAAACGCCGTGGTCAGGGACTGGATCTGAGCCTGCATAGCCGAGACCGTCGCCGAAAGAGGATCAGGCAAACCCGAAGGGGTAGGCTCCACTGCAACACCCCGGGTCGACCGAGGGGACGACGGGACCGGAGAGGGAGGAACAGACGCCGAGGAGGCGGACGCAGCGCTCGAGGCAGAATAATCTGGAGTATAATGTACCTCGGCTGGGGCGCCCGAAGGGGCAGGACCATCAACCGCTAGTCCCGCCGCCTGATCAGCTATCTGAGTCGGTGGCCGCGAGTTTGCTCAGTTGGCCAAGGCATTCAAGTGAGCAAACTTTCGGCGCGCAACGCGCGGCTTGTTCAGGAACTACGGCAAATCGAAAAATGCCTAGGCACTTTTGGATTCGCCTAGGCAGGACTAGATCTCAAATCTAAAAATGCCTAGGCATTTTTTCCGTGAACTAGATCTGAACAGCAACGAATTGGTCGCAATAAAAATGCCTAGGCATTTTTAGATTTGCCTAGGCACTTTTGGATTCTCCGTCCTTTCTGAACAGCCGCGCATCAGTCGCAACTACCGTTGTAGCGAGGCATTTTATGCGTGCTCGGCATTTTGGGTTTAACGGACTGCACTGCACTTTGAATTCAAACAGGTGAAAGCAACTGTTGAACACGTTTTAAGGTGAGATCGGTGGGTGAGAACAAGCGGAAATGGCTGACACAATGGGCACCGAAACCATGCAATTATGCGGGGGTGGTTGCGAAAACATGGTTGGCCCAGTCCACAAGTGCACGTGCGGCAAGTGGATGCATGTTTTTTGTGGTGTCGGCGTGGGAGAAGAGGGTTTTGGACAGACAATTCTGTGCAAGGAATGCTGCGGCGATACGAAGGTCGCCAGGAAAGTCGCTCCGAATGACCTGGGCAATCAGCCTGATAGCGCGAAAGGAATCGACAAGAGGGCTGCTGATGACAAAGAAGCCCACTCTGATGGGGAAGAAGATGCTGAGGAGGCTGAGGATAGGGCCCTTCTAGCTGGGGACATGGCCAGATTGGAAGGAACTGACCTTAACGAACTGGACCGTGCCGTTTTAAGTGGGAAAATGAAGCCCATGACAACTAAGGAGCAAGCCGGGACGGCGACCAATGTATTCAAGGGCACCAGAAAGCAGGTACAGGGCGAAGTATTTTTGAAATCAGGACAGGCTGCCTGCTGCGGACTTTCGTTTTGCGGTATATAGCGGTCATGCATTCGCGGGAACTCGCAGGTTTCTTTAGCGCAGCATCCTTCAGTTAGTGATTTCTTTTTGCACTTCAATCTCTGCGGTGCTGCCACCACGCGGGTTGCACAGGGATGTGCTGGAGATGAGGGAGGCGACGGCGATGTCTATGCCAAGTGCGATGGTGATAGCGACGGTGATAGCGATGGGGATAGCGACGGCGATGGTGATGCCGATGGCGTCGCAAATCAGCAGCAAGATGGGAAGGCATCCGATACGTCCCATGAAACGAGAAATCAGGTAAAGAACGGCATAGTATGAAATCACGACATCGTGGCGACTTTAGTTAGTGGCTGTTTTGCAAATTTGTAAATTGCGGGGGGCAGCTTTCGACATGTTTCTTTGTTGCTGCATGTTTATATGTGCATGACGTATGTGCATTCATGCATTATGTGCAATCATTCATTGGTGCTGCCGGAACGCGTTACTTGTTACAGGGATGTGCCGGATTTGAACAAGGCGACAGAGATGCCGACACCAAGGTCGATGGTGTCGGCGATCACGTTGATGGTCAAACCGATGCCGATGCCAGTGACCATGGCCATGCCCACGGCGATGCCAAGGGCAATGAACATGGCCATCAACATGCCCATGGCAGTGGCCAGGGAGTGGCTGCGGGTGATGCACTGCTGCGTTCAGCTGACATCAACCAGGATTGTTCTGGGACAGCACCTACCATCGAGCGCGGCTCCATCTTTGCAAGTGCACGACCCCAAGCGACATACGTAGTCGTTTCAGTGGTTGAAGGTGCAGGCTTCTTCATGGCCAAAACCACAGTCTCCAACCTGAAGGGCCTTAAGCAACGCTCGAGTCAGCGCCCCATCATTGATGTAATGACCCCTGTGGTGTTTGTCAAGCTGCCCCTTGATGGCAAAGGCATGCCTTTCACCCAAGCTCTTGACGGAAACGGCAAGCCCTACGCGATGCCACCTGGGCCAGCTAGGGATGCCACCTTGGCAAATGGTGAAGGTCTCTTGGCCACGCTTGATGTGCAGCAGTTCTCCAAGTATCCGGCTGCGTTCTGCCGTGTGGGCAATGATTCAGCCCCTTTTCCTTTCGATGAGGCACCGGGATGGCAGTCTTCTCGCCCTGCAAAGGTGCCCAAGCTGGCATCACCTGTGCCAGCATCTCCAGCTGCCAGGCGTGCATCACTCACGCCAGGAAAGCCGGCTGCCCACAGGCGTGCATCCCTCGTGCCAGAATCGCCTGCCAAGCGTGCTTCACTCACACCGGAACTGCCAACTGCCAAGCATGCCCGCAAGGATAGAAAAGCATTCGTGGATCTTACGAACACAGAGACGCAATCCAAGCCTACAAAAAAGCCTAAATCAGAAGACTCACTTGGTGGCATGGGCGACGACATCATAGGCAAGGGCAAGGGTAGCGAGGGCAAGGGCATGGGCTGCACTGGCACGCAGGATGCCAACATGGGCATGTTTGGCATGCAGGGCATGAATAGCATGGGCACAGATGGCACGAGTATGGTTGGCATGGGTATGAATGGCACGGGAATGGGTGGCATGGGCGGCATGGGCAGCATGGGTGGCATGGGCATGGGCATGGGCATGGGCATGGGCATGATGGGCAGCATGGGCATGGGCATGGGCATGGGCATGGGCATGGGCATGGGCATGGGCATGGGCATGGGCATGGGCATGGGCATGGGCATGGGCATGGGCATGGGCATGGGCATGGGCATGGGCATGGGCTTGGGCATGGGCATGGGCATGGGCATGGGCATGGGCATGGGCATGGGCTTGGGCATGGGCATGGGCATGGGCATGCCAGGCATGCCAGGCATGGGCATGCCAGGCATGCCAGGCATGGGGGGAATGGGGGGCATGGGGGGCATGGGGGGCATGGGGGGTATGGGGGGAATGGCAGGCATGGGGCCGGGCATGGGGGGAATATTAATGGGCATGGCAAACTGCAAATTAAAGGAACATTAAGAATGGCATTACAAAAGTGCTGACAATATGTATCATGACTCAGCTGCAAATGGTGTGAGCTTGCATGAATTATTACTTGTTTCACTGAAATTATTCCAAGGAGTTGTTACAACTGGCATGGCATTTGTTTAGAATCAACGGCTGCCTCCCAAGCTCAGGCAGCCAGGAATTCAGGCTTTTGTACTAGACCAGCGGGAATAAGGGGGGGGGGGGGGGGGGGGGGGTTGACGGAATAATTGAATGGGCTAGGCCAAAAGGCTAATTGTATGCAGTTATTTCGTTGATTTTACGTTACTTTGTGAGTTTGGCACCCAAGTGAGCAAACTCTTGGCCAACTGAGCAAACTTGCGGCCACCAGCTCTGACTCCATGAATTCTACGGCCCGTAAAAGGTCGCAGGGGTTCTCATCTACCTCAGCATCACCCTCAGCCGGAAGCCAAGGAAACACCTCCCGTAGGCAGGTACGGCCCACAGGGGTAGAGAGGTAGGAGAACACACGGCAGCACCGGAGAACCGCATCTATCTGTTCCAAGGCGGGACAGCGAGAACCACACCCCAACAAACAGTGTCCGGCATCGTCGAACCCGTGCAGGACAAGCTGGTGCGGCTCATTAGGGGAAGGACCATACCACGTGACCCCGAAGAGGGCCGCCCTGACTAAGCTCGCATGTTGGGCCTGAAGGGCCGGCTGCACAACGCCACCCCGGTAACATGATCGCGACACCCAGCGGCCCGGAAGGGCCTCGAAATACAGCTCAGGGTCCGGTAGGGGCAGGGACGGCAGCGGGCTCTCAGCCGGAGGGGTAGGCTCTGTCATGACGGCTGCGGAGGGGAGGGGACAACCAACCACCCGTCGACAGCAGACATAACATAAGAGAGGAGAAGGCCTACGACTAGAGCTTGTGCAGGGTTTTATATTCCTGCAGCAGGCGACTACACCCATCTAGCTCACTCTCCGTATACCAAACCTTATCTACTTCACTACGAGCATACATCCACTTCACTTTATACTGACGCTGGGTACCGCGGCCCTTTTTGATATCTCGATGGGCCACGATGCTTTCTACTTCGTCTTCTACTTCCCCAGTGTCAGGATTATGCTCTAAAGGGGCAGGCGCTAACTCCCTGCCAGCGAACGTACTAGGGTGGTACAGTTTAAGCTGGCTCCTATGGAAGGTGTTTGAATGCGTTTGCCAAGAGGTAGGGATATCGACTTTATACAAGAAATTTCCTACCCTAGACAACACATGGAAGGGTCCTAAGAAGGCAGGCCTAAGTTTGACCTTCAGTTCTGCTTCAAACTTATGAGCAAAACGGCCAACACGGGGGCCTTCTACTAATACTAGATCTCCTACTTCTATCTCAGGTGCTCGTCTATCTAAGGAGGCACGCAACCTAGCAAGGTACTTAGCCTGAGCTTTTTGATACCCTGAGATCGCGTGGTCATGAGCAGTTTTCATTCTATCTAGTAAGGACTGTACACCTTCTACAGTATCTCGGGACACATCATCCTTGTCCCGTAGAGGACTAGCTAAGAGAGAGGTAGGGGTAAGGGGCTGTCTACCAGTATCTAAGAAGAAGGGCGTATATCCATGCGCAGCTTGGGGACAATTGTTGAGGGAGAACTCTACCAAACATAAATAATCCTCCCAATCACTACCCGAGCCATTAACATAGTGCCTAAGCGCTTCTTCTACTACTCTATTAAGACGCTCTACTAAATGAGAGGAGGAGGAGTGGTAGGCAGTACCGTAGGTAACCTTGGTACCGATGGCAGCGAAAAACTGCTGCCAAAAATCTGAGGTAAATAATTTATCCTTATCACTAATAAACTGCCTACTCAATCCATGATATCTATATACATTATTGAGGTATAGGCGTGCGCAATCACGTGCGGTGAGTTCTAAAGGACACGGCACAAGATGGCACATACGAGTAAAACGATCTATGAACACAAGGATTTGGGCATTGCCCCTATCATTCTTTCTAAAAGGTCCTACAAAATCCATCATGATAGAATCCCAAGGCATGATAGGGTCAGGCAAGGTCCTAGGTTCTGCTATCTGTCCTACATTATTGGGTTTCATTTCCTGGCAAGATTGACAAGTTCTAACATACTCATCCACATCCTTATAAAGGGAAGGCCAGTAATAAGAGCGGGCTACTAGGTCCCGTACCCGTTTACCACCCTGATGAGCAGCTAAGTCATGCAACTCAAAGAGCAAGGAGGAGCGACAGATAGGAGGGACATACAGGCGCCATTGAGGGGGAGAATCTGCTATCTGCACATATAAAAACCCACCTACAAATTTACAAGGGTGCTTGCCTAATTGTTGGGGATGTGCAGCAATGGCAGCTAATGCTTCCGGCTCAGTGGCCGTAAATCTACTAATAAGGCGTTCAAGATCAGAGGTAGGCATCGCTACAGAAGTATCCAGAACAGGTTTAAAGAGATCTCCTACCGCCTTGCCGAAGAGAAGGGGAGGTCCTAGGGGACTACGTTTTCATAAGACTTTCCTGACCTAGTCGCTATATGGCTAAGCGGTATAGAAATTTTATTTTTCCCCTCCCCCCCACCGAGGCCACAGGAAGGGCCTCACACGGGAGAGAGAGTCCTACGTGAGAAAGGAGATCAGGCATGCGAACAGCTGTATGAAAGAGGTAGGCATAGGAATCATCATCAGGTAGTTCACCATAAGGGGTTACACCCATAGTAGTAGGAACTAGAGTAGTATTGAGAACATCAAGGTCCTCGAAGAAGGAATAGTCTGCACGACGAGAGAGTGCATCTGGTACTATGTTATCTACACCCTTGACATACTGAAGTTTAAAAGGGGAAAACTGTGCTAAAAATTCCATCCAGCGCGCTTGCCGAGGGGTAAGGTTGGGTTGGGAGAGAAGATGGGTAAGGGGACGATGATCCGTTTGGATAACTAACCTATAAGGATCTAGCTCACAGGGTTCATTCAGGCAGACATCAAATTGAGCACCTTTAAGGAAGTGCTGCCACGCGTGGCAACAATACACCACAGCTAAGAGTTCCTGCTGGTGGACGGGATAGTTACGCTCCGCAGGGAGCATTGTCCTAGAGATATACTCAATTGGCTGTAAGCCCTGACCCTGATCCTGGAGAAGGACACCACCTATAGCTACTTTACTAGCATCTGTAGCCACAACAAAGGGTTTAGTAGTATCCGGTAGGATGAGTACAGGAGGGGAAAGGAGTAGGGATTTTAGGCACTGAAAAGCAGACTGACACTCACTACTCCAAACAAAGGGGATATCCTTCTTTAATAAATGATTAATAGGGGCTGCTATAGTTGCGAAACGCGGGATAAAACGCCTATAGTAAGAAGCAATTCCTAGGAAACTACGTACACCTTTAACGTCGGTAGGAGTAGGCCATTCCTGAATTGACTTAGTTTTATCCGGGTCGGTAGCGACCCCGGCATCTGACAGAACGTGCCCTAAAAATGGGACACTCCTACCCGAACGCACTTTAGCACGGCGCGCCCACAAAGAATTTTCAGCCATTATTTCTAATACTTTCTTTAAATCACGTAGGTGCGTTTCAAAATCAGGAGAGTAAATAAGAATATCATCTAAGTAAGCTTGAGCACAAGAACGGTCATGCTCAGATAAAGAAACAGAGGAGAAGGAGGATCCTTTAGATCAGAGGACACCTGAGGAAGATGAGAATTTCCCATAACAGGTCTAAGCACTTCATTCATTAACATTTGAAAAGAGGCAGGCGAGTTACAGAGTCCCATAGCCGCTACTCTAAACTGGTAATGACCAAAAGGGGTAGCAAAGGCGGTTTTATGGCAATCCTCAGGAGCTATCCGCAACTGCCAAAAACCATCCGCACAATCCAGTACTGTGAAACAAGTGGAACCTTTAACCTTATTAAATATATCATCAATACGAGGTAGAGGGTATTTAGATTTCACAGTAATATCATTCAACTTCCTATAATCAGTAACTAGGCGAAACTTGCCATTTGGCTTAGGAACTAACAGGACACCAGCTGAGTAGGGGGAGTTACTAGGCTCTATCAATCCTGCTTCTAATAATGACACTAAAATCTGTTTTAGTTCCTTTAACTCGGTAGGGCCCATTCTATACATCGGAGAGTGCGTAGGAACTGCACCGTCCTTGATAACTACACGGTGTAAAACAGAACGAGGAGGAGGATAAGAAGGAGTCTTTTCTTCAAATACTTTTGAGGAATCTATCACAGCCATGTATCTTACTATTTCATTTTCAGTAAATCCTACTCCTATTGTATCCACTGTATTTACATCTATATCCACACTATTATTAGTGATAGGTATCTCTTGTACTTCTAACTGAAGGAACATACATAATAGGTATCCATTTTGCTTTAATTCAGAACGTAATTCGTCATTTGACATTAATACTTCAGGTATAGGTCTTACAGGAGGATCAACAGGTGTAGGAGGAGTAATATCTACCAAGGATAAATTTTCCAATCTATAATGACGTTCAGGTACCCAGTAAGAGCTATCTGGAAACCAAATGACCATGGTATCATAATTAATAGTAATCTTATTATCCTGGTGCCAATCTAATCCTAGTAATACATCAGCGGTAGTGATAGGGCCTATAGTGGCCGTCAGGTTGACAGTACGTCCTTGTATAACCATGGGAAGGGACACCGTACCCGGGGAATGACTGGTGCGACCATCAGCATAATGAACAGTAACGGGTTTGGTGTGAGGGGTAGGGACTAGTCCTAAACGCTAACTAGGGCCTCGCTCACAAAGGAGCTAGCCGCACCGCTATCTACCAACACAGAGACATTCAAGAGTTCATCAGCATGCAAGAAGGGGTCTACAACAGTGTGAGGGACGGTTAAACCACCATTCAAGAACATAAGAGGACGCACACGTAGTGGTAGGGAAGATTCAGCTCCTACAGAGGTTATAAAAACAGGCAGGCAAAAATTTTTATCTGGGGTACTATCTAAGGACCTGTCCAGGTTACCCCCGGCTGACAGGCCTACTGTTCCCCCTCCCCCCCAAATCCATAGGAACTAACCCCGAAGAAGACCCTGGCGAAAAAGCCACTGCTGGAGGGTCACGAGGGAGCGAAGAGGGTGCGGGAGCCTGATTATCATAGGGGAACCCTGGGGATCCTGTCTGCACAGCATTCAGCCTACTAGGGGTAGCTGAAGGGAATGCGTCCTGAAGTAGGACGAATAGGAGCACGCTGAGGGGTACGAGGAGGGCGAGCGTCGGGATGAGGGGGAGCACCCGAAAGGAACTTGGGGCACTCACGTTTAAGATGACCTACTTCCTTACAATGATAGCATGTGATATGAGAGACATCAAGGGCTGAAAGGTCAGTAACACAGATATCTAATTCTTCTACATAGGAGTTCTCCTCCTCAGGGGTAAGGATAATATTATTAATACGGGAACGGGTAGGAAGAGAAGGGGTGGTGAAGAAATCTGCTACACGCAAGAGATGCTGGCGCACATGCTTGAGGGGCAGATCAGTAAAACGGTAGGCAGAGAACTGGCGCTTGACTTCACGTAATAAGGGTCTACTGAGGCCTTGGAGGAAGCGAGCACGTACTTCTGCACCCGACAAATCCCTAATTCGTACCATCTGAGCATCAAACTCTTTCATATACTCCTTAAATGATTTAGTACCCTGCTGCAAGGTACCAAAGGCTAATCTATCCTGCCAATCTGAATCAGGAGGGACTAAATGGTTCTCTAAACGCTTAAACAATTCTGCTACAGAGTTAGGGTAGGCATGAGAGGCCAAAGACTCACACTGAATGAGGTTAGCAAGCTCAGGAGTAATACAGGTTGTGAGATAGTGAGGAACTAATACAGCATCAGAAAGACGCCATCTATTATGATTCTGCCACGACTCCGTGTTCTGGGTAAGCAACATAATAAAGGTGAAAAACTGTTGAGGGGTAGACTTGACATCCAGCTTGGGAAGGTTAGCAAAGAGGGGAAGAGCAGGGGGCTTAGGGGGATTAGAAGAGTCAGTTTTTCCCATAGGGCCACTATCTTCCACTGCTACATAAGCGGGATAGAAGGAAGGAAGAGGAAAAGTCTTGGGTAGGGGTCTAGAGGGGCCACCGTTTCAGGCTGGTGCCCATAAGAGAAGGGGACAGTATATTGCTCACGAAGAGAGGAATAGGCAAAATGATCATAATTTCTGTCATCTAAGGGCATGGTGCTGAAATCACTATTAACTTCTAAATCAGCCACACGGGTAGGGACCTGGGCTGCCTCATAGGCCGTCTCAGGGTAGGACCAGGAAGCAGGTGGGTAAAAGGGAACTGCACTAGGGCGCCCAGAAGGACCGACAGGGGCAGAGGCACGACCCGTGTTAAGAGCAGGCATGGAAGGAACAGGGTGGGAAGGAGGCCTAAAAACATTGTTAGTTAGTGAGGACCTGCTGGAGGGTTGAGCCAAGGTTGCAGGAGGGGCAGGGGCCTGGTTCAGGGTAAGGGAAGGGTCATCACTAAATCTGACTTGCATACGTTGACGTTGTTCATAGGTAGGAGGGGTAAGTGAGGGACGACGGCGACCATCAGCAAGAGGAGAAGGAGGTGAGGCACGAAGATTACCTTGAGGAGTGAGATGGTGTACCGTTTCAAGTGAGTCCCGTCGGTTACCCGATTGTTGTTATGGTTGTTATTATTATTATTATTATTATTATTCATAGTAGGAGTATTGGTAGGTATAGGCGACAGTTACCACCCACTGGATCCATTTTTGTTTAAGTAAATGATCAAAAATCTAACTGAAAGCAACAAGGATAAAGGACAAGGCCTAATATAAGGCAAGGAAAGAAAAGGAAAAGATTTTAATGGCTTAAAAGAAAGGAACAATTTAAATCAGTCCTTTTTAACAACAGTAATGGATAGGGAACCGAATTCCAAGGTGAGAGGAGTATCTAAGCTAGATGAGGATGCAGCCCTCTTAGGGGGAGACGAAGGAGGGGTAGCAAAATCTAGAGCTTCTACAGGAGGGCGACCATGAGGAGTAGAACGTACGTGTAGGCCTAGATCTGATACGCTATGGTCTATAAGGAATTGTTGAGCTTCCTCGAAGGTAACAAATTTCTTATACCTAATTACATTATATGTACGGTTTTGCACTATCTTCCTAGCATCTGACCAAGAGAGGAAAATGGCTGACCATTGAGGGGTAATAACTACGTAATACTTAGCTAAACTATTATCACTAGATGAATGGGAAGGCGCAGTAAAAACACGACGTTGACTCATGATAACTCACCTGGCGTGTCTTGTGATGTCAAGCTAGACGAGGTAGGGGTAGGCGACTTAGCTTGACGATCTGGATCACCGAAAGAAGAAGGAGGGCGGGAGTTTCCAGCTCTCGTCCTAAGTCAGCGGCCGGATATCCCAGCGCTCGTCCTAACACAGCGCCCCGTAACTCTGCGGGTGCGGCCGTCTAATAAAGCAGCAGCACAAGGAAAAAGGTGTAGGTACTGCGACGCTAATCGTCTCCGAACAGTAATACTCCCCTATCTAAGGCAGGAAACAACCGTAAGCAGGAAAACAAGGCGAAGGACAGGCTAACTACGAAAGGATTTATCCGCTGTGAGCAGGTCTAGCTTCTAGGTAAAGCGTGTCCCGAAACGGGCAGCACGACGCTCCTAGCTTGAAGGCGACCCGCCCATTACCTATCAAGGAAGTGTCGACTTCTTGTTCCTGGACGCGGAAGGGGTCTTGAAAAGGTGTATGTGGCAAGGGATAGTCGTCTCGTTCACTACCTACTGAAGTTCCTCCGGAACCATTGTTACGCCGCGGATATCTACCTCCACCTCTACCTCTAATGGGCCTGATACTACCTAAACTGGTCAGGCCTCCTCTACTTAACCCTCTGGCGAAAGACGAACGTGACGGAGCTGATCTCAATGCATTAACGTAAGTGTTACTATAATACGCCATACAACCATTTATCAAAACCCGTTTACTCCAGGAATAGAGGAAGGAAACACAACTACACTGCCGTGACCCAAGCCTAAATGTGTCAATTCACTTAACACACGCCGAGTGCACACACAAGGGGTAGAACGCGCATAAATGGTCACCAACGGTCCAACACGCTCGGGCCGACATGGCCCTCGTCTACAGGTGCACGCTGGTCCACTAAATCTACTGATGCACGCTGGTCCACTACATTCTACCACAGGATCAGGACCACTAGTAAAGTACGCGGCGCGGCGCCCAACGGCACCCAATGTACCACAGTACTGTTACGAGGACAATAATGTCCCGGTAGGAGCCTAAACGTAAACCTAGGGACAACCGAGGCAAAGGACCTAATTTACGTCCGTAACTACAACGAATTGTTACGCGACGTAACAACAGGGCTGACAAGGCCCTACAGGGCTGACAAGGCCCTGTGGGCAGCTTTGCTCACCTGTCTGACAGGTGAAGCTGCACGCCTCATGGCCACTGTGGCCAACAAGACTGGTAGCCAAGCATGGCAGTGTCTCATGGAGAACTATGAGCAGACCAGGCTGACCAAAAGCCACAGATTTGAGCTGAGGAGCAAGCTGCACCGCCTACAGAAGCTTCCTAACGAGACCATGCAACAACTCGTGAGGAGGGCAGAGCTTCTACGTGCTGACTACCAGGCTGCAGGGGGAGTCATCCAGGACCGTGATTTCGCTGCCATTCTACTGGGAGCACTGACAGACGAGTACCGCCCTGCGCTGGTGTCTGTACGGTTCAACGAGGAGGACCCACTACCTGTGGTGACGAGGGCACTCATCGAGGCGGAGGATCTGCTCAAGGGGGGACGTGCTGTGGTGAAAAAGGAGAGTGCTGGCACTGGCCAGGTCTACCACACCAACAGCAAGGGGAACGGGGCCGGGGACCAAGAAATGCAGTCACTGTGGCCTGTCAAATCACAAGGACAAAGACTGCTGGAAGGAGCATCCTGAGAAGGCCCCACGCTGGTACCCCAACCAGCACAGGGGGGGCAAGGGCGGCAACCGAGGGAACCAGAACAAGGGACGCAACGCACCTGCTGGATCCACTGCCAACGCAACTCAGGAGGCGGCTGAACTGCCGCCTGGCTTCTGCATGGTCACCATCGCCGAGGAGTCGCCGTCGACGCCGCTGGAGGCTGCTGCTCTCACGCAGTATACGTGCGACAACCTCACCTGGGTGCTGGACTCGGCTGCGAGCAGCCACATGTCCCCGTGCCGTTCTGACTTTGTGTCTCTGACCCCCCACAGCAGGGCAATCGCTGGCTCCGGCGGACAGCTGCACGCTACCGGCCAGGGCACCATCGCCGTGGAGCTTCCTGGCCACAGCGTGCGCTTGCAAGGAGCGCTGCTTGTACCTGGCCTGAATGCACGACTCCTTTCAGTCGCGCAACTCGCAAAGGCAGGTCACAAGGTGGATTTCCACAAAGAGACAGTGGTGCTGGATAACAAGCATGCATCACAAGATCGCCATGCAGAACAACATCTACGTGTTACCTGCGGCGAAGGCAGCGCCAGCGATGGCTGCTGTGACGGTGGAGCGGCCGGTTAGCCTGCTGCTGCACTGGCATTTGGGCCATGCTGGTGCCGACCGCATCAAGAAGCTGGTCGCCATCCCTGCATCCAACTTGAGGACGAGGAGTCCAACTGCTCCTGGCTGCCCATCCTGCCCGGCTGGCTTCATCAAGCGCCAGCCATTTCCGCCAGGGCAGCGGCGATCCACTGTGCCGCGCGCCGAAGCTTCATGGCTACCTGCTGCCAGGGCCCGATGAGCGTCGAGTCGCTGGGGGGAGCCCGCTACTTCTTGGGCATCACTGACGATGCCACTCGGTGGCGATGGGGGGTTGCGCTCAAGACCAAGGACGAGGCGGTGGGGCGGTTTGCAGAGCTGCTCGTCCGCGATATTCGCCCCTTCTACGCCGGCTCTGTCGTGCTGCGCACCGACAACGACACGGTCCTCACCGGTCAAGCCTGGCGGGCGGTGTGTGCACTAGGAAGTCGGGTTCTGAGATTTTTCTCAGGTCCTGAGTTTTTTCTGAGATTTTTCTCAGGATTCCTGAGATTTTCTCAGGATTTCCTGAGATTTCCTGATTTTTTTCTCAAGAAATCCTGAGAATCCTGAGTTTTTTCTGAGATTTTTCTCAGGAATCCTGAGATTATATCAGGACTTTCTCCTGAGAATCCTGAGAAGTGCCTGAGATGCGTCTCGCCACACACTGAGAAACACTGAGAATCCTGAGAAAATCCTGAGATCCTGAGAAAAATGTCGGAACAACACAAAAAATCTCAAGATCTTGAGAAAACCCGCTGAATCAGAAAAAATCAGGAAAATCAGGACACTTAGCATGGCACAAAAAATCAGGAAAATCAGGACACTGAGCATGACACTTGAGAACTCTCAAGTGCATGAAGACAGGACACTTATGCATTATATGTGGATGCAGAAATGATGCAGTTGACACACATGTTCATTGGAAATAAATAAATATAATGCATGGTCCGGATTCTCCCGATTTCTGGCCTGCGCTGGTTGTCTCCTTGATAATGCAGTGCGACAAGCACACAACAAGTTACATTACAGGCATCATTGCCAGAAATATAATCAAAGCCACTCCTCATCAGTGTATGCAGCACTGTCAGAGTTGTCCGCATAATTTACTACAGCACGCTGCCTCTCACTTCTCCATTGTGAGGGAATGCATGCCTCACCGTTGCTGCTGAACGACGAAACACTAGCTATGTCATCAGGGCTCGATGCGCTGGCACTAGCCGCTGCCATGGACTTGCCAGCAGTGCGGCTCTTGCCACGCGAGCGGTTTGGTAGTGCAGCGGCTGTGTGTGGTTCTACCAAACGACTTTGAGAAATATGTGCCTACTCCATGGCCCCACGTGAGCACGTGCAAAACTCAAGGTATTGAAGAGGCCGCTATCAGCTCACATCAATCGGAGCACTACAGAACAGCATTGGGGCAACTACAGAACAGCAACCCGCGACCTTCAACCATCTTTACGTCATCGCAGCTCCGTCCGAAG
Source organism: Mesostigma viride (assembly GCA_009746045.1). NCBI lineage: Eukaryota > Viridiplantae > Streptophyta > Mesostigmatophyceae > Mesostigmatales > Mesostigmataceae > Mesostigma > Mesostigma viride. The sequence continues at coordinate 32,689 of RPFO01000510.1, forward strand.
TCATGGTTCATGGCGGCAAAGACGGGGTTCGGTATAGGCCTGCATCACTTACATTCTGCAAGCGCCCCCGCTACTTGCCCCGATGGGGCCATGGAGTAGGCACATATGTCTGAAAGTCGTTTGGTAGAACCACACACAGCCGCTGCACTACCAAACCGCTTGAAGGCGGGTCAGAGCTAGTGATATACTATCTGAGCAAGTGACTTGACTAGTGCGAGACCCAAAGTGGAAATGCCGTGTCTATTCCGGCCTAACATGGCTGATGAAGGCGTTTATGGAATGGTGCGGCTAGGTGCAGGGTTGTGTTGCCTAACATGGCTGCTGAAGGCGTTCATGGGTGCGGCTAAGTGCAAGGTCGCGTTGCCTTATCGCAACCTTTCTAAATTTTTCGCTCGTTGGACCAACGGTCTACCAGGTAACGGTTAAGAGAGGTAGGGCGCGAAGTTGAAAGTTTGGAACGGCACTGTCGTCATGCGGCTATTTCACGGCACCATAACGGCCTTTATTTCAGTTATGTTCAGTTCAGTTTACTCCCACGCCGGTTCCCTAGCCTTGCCCGTACCGGCTTCGGAATAAACGGATGCCGGAACCGTATCCTTGTTCCAATTTTTAACAGGCAGGTACTACTTCTATAAAGCCCGAACTAAGAGCTCTTTTGTAGAATGTTCTCACTGCCTAGTTGCTTTAGTGACTTTGCGTTAATAATTGTCGGCTGTCAGTCTGTCAGCCAACAATCAGAAATCGTTGTCGCACTTTATAACCTGCTCCAATGGTTGTCCGGCAAAGGCAGGACCAAGCGTTTTCTAGGGTCTGGCAGGACGGCGGTTTTTTATATGCCTGTGGCTTTCATTGGTAAATACTAGTTACTGTACCTGTAAATTTATCGGCAGTTTGCGGCTCCGACCGTTCTAAAAGGCTTTGAGACGAGTAGTAACCAGTGGAAAGGTAAGATGTCATGACAATACGGAAGATCGCTTGGCTGGAATCACTCGAGACATTCCGCCTGCCGCTGGCTACGGATGTGACCTAGTCGCAATCTTTTTTTTTGCGCAAATTCAAAAAAACGCGTTTGACGTAGCCCTAGTAGCCGTTGTTCGCAGTCAAGTCAGTGCTGGGGCTAGCGGGCAGTGAGGGCACATACACGCTAGCTCGAGCGATGGGGCAACCGATTTCCATACGTAACCAATGAATGCAACCACCGAATAACAAGCGCTGCAGGTGTGGCAGCAGGGGTGGCAGCGAGAACCGCACTAGAAGCGGTTCTAGTAGCGACGACAGGTGAGTGACATAAGTAACGGAGAATAAACAGAGCGAGATTCTGGAGCTATCCAAAACCTACAAGGCCGTCATGGACAGGCTGTGATCGAAGAGGAATGGAGCCGGGAAAATGAGCAACTGCGTAGCTGAGCAAGGATACTTATGAGAATTGCTTGGCAGGTTGCATTGGAAGGCCCATAGACCGCAAAAGCGGCATTCTGAGCAAAAGCTGGTTTCTTAGTATAGCATGAACTCTGAATACTTGATTTCTTGTCCTCTTACATGCGTGGTCAATTTCATGAAGATGACCATCATGAAGTACCGTCCTTGGGCATTTTTGTGCGTACATGCCCGTTTGTTGTCAAAGCACGTCCATGCAGACCTGAATCCCATGCAAGCCCCAAGCGTCAATTGCGACTATCTTTGCAAAGGAAAAGCATCTAGACGTGTTCTGATGAAGCCAGTAAGGTCAAATGTTTCATGGTGCTTCCTCATAAGCCACATAGTAGATTAGATACTAACTTGGTTGGTCCATGCGTGAGTATGTGCATGTTGTCATCAGTTTGCTACCTACTTTTTAATTACCTTGCCTACTTACTAGCTTTGTTATTGAAGGTATTTTCCTAATTTTGCACTGGAATTCATTCCTTACATCACTACTATTCTTTCTCCCCTTTGCAATCGCAACAGGAGGGACGGAATGTTATCTTCTCCGCGGTCATGAGGTTGTCCCTTCTGCGTGGTAAGTGTCATAAAGTTGATTAGTCCCTTGGTCCCTCACTTGCTCCTTGCTTCCTTGCATGCTTGCTTGCTGAGTTCGATAAACCCCTTGCTTCCTTGCATGCTTGTTTCCGTCTTTGCGTGCTTGCTTGCTTCTTTGCGTGGTTGCTTTCTTCCTTGATTAGGCCCTTGCTTGGTTGTTTAGCCGCTTGCTGAATTTGATTAGTTCCTTGCTTTATTCCCTTGCTTCCTTGCATGCGTGCTTCCTGAATGTAATTAGTCCCTTGCTTCCTTTCTTAGTCCCATGCTTCCTTTGTAAGCCACTCTTCCTCGCATGCTTGCTGAATTTAATTAATGCCTTGCTTCCTTTGATATGACCTTGCCTACTTGGTTAGGCCGTTCCTTCCCTGCATGCTTGACCACTTGCTGAATGGAATCAGTCCCCTGATTCCTTTGTTAGGCCCTTGCTTCCTTTGTTAGCCCCTCTTCCTTGCATGCTTGCAATTGCTTGCTTGCTGAATCTAATAAGTCCCTTGCTTCCTTTGTTAGGCCCTTGCTTCCTTATTTAGCCACTCTCGTCCTTGCACGCATGTACGCTTGCTTGCTGAATTCAATTAGTCCCTTGCCCTGAAGAAATTTAGTCTAGTTATCCTGGAGCGTCACAGTTAATAAACGTGTTTTCCCTTTTTCAATGCATCGGTCATATGCAATGTCGTGGTTTCTTGGTCTTGCACATCTCAATAATGGCGGTGCTAGGCTTTCACTTGGGTCACCCTTTCAATGTTTTGTACCAGTCAGAAGTATCTTTTTTTATGCCGAGCATGATGTTGTTTGCTATGCCTTTGGTCTAGTTAGGTGTACATGTGCACATGCTGCAGCCCAGCGTTTCTAATCATGGTCCTGTTTAATGCTGTTTTTCCCCCTTCCTGGTTTATGCGTGCAGGTAAATGTGCAACGAAGCACAGTTTGGCAGAGTATATGAAGAACCAAATGATCTACAAGATCTGCCAAACGATGAAGAAACAATCCTCTTTTTGTTGTGATTTATTTTTTGCCTATGAATAAAAGATTTTTTAAATAATATTTATCAATGTAATAAATGCACTGATTGTGAGTCATGCCCCTGTTGTAATCATCTTGCATTGTTGTATTTCTGACGGTCCCTGATAACACCATTTTTTTGTCCCAGAATGGCTGGAGAATTCGCCTGTGCATGTTCTTGATTTTCTTGAGATTCTACTCGTTTTTTTGTCCTGAGATTTTCCTGAGATTGTCCTGAGATTTTGTCCTGAGATTTTCACTACAAAGTCAAAATCTCAAGACCTGAGTTTTTCACCAGAAATCTCAGGACCCGAGGTGTGCACTTACCAGATTTTGTGAAGCCAAAAAAAATCAGGAAAAATCAGGGCAATCTCAGGAAAATTCAAGATTTATCTCAGGATTTCTCAGGATTTTCTCAGGATTTCTCAGGATTTCTCAGGATTTCTCAAGATTTGTGTAGGTAAATCTCAAAAAAACTCAGAAAAATCTCAAGATATCTCAGGACGAATTTTTTCCGACTTCCTAGTGTGCTGAACACCGCGTCCACCAGGAGTTCTCCGCGCCTTACTGCCCTGAGCAGAACGGCGTAGCGCGGAGCGGCTCTGGGGCCTGGCAATGGGCATGACTCTGGCGATGTTGACACACGCCGGCCTGGGGAAGGCATACTGGGCATTGGCATTCCATGCAGTGTGCTATTTATATCCTGAACCCCCTGCCGTGCTCCTTGAATCCTGGTGATGCCACGCCACATGTTTTGCTGACAGGTCATCACGCTGATCTGTCGCACATGCGCATCTTCGGCTGCCCAGCCTGGCATCGTGTGGAAGGGCATCGTGGCAAGCTGGAGGCCAAGGCCATGCCTGGCATTTTTGTCGGTTATGCTCCCGACTCGCCGGCATATCTGATTCTGGACTCCGCCACTCGCACTTTGGTGCAACGTCGCCACGTACGTGGCCTTCAATGAGGCCTGGCGCAATGACGCCCTGCCATCACCTCAACTGCTGCCGTCACTGGTGGAGGGGGAAGCGGCTTCCGAGCTTCTGCTGCCACCGGTCACTGAGAATTCTGTCCCTGGGCCTGATACTACTCTGGCCCTACCGCCCTCTGGTCCTGTCACTAGAGCCATGGCGCGGTGCGCCGCTGCCAGCAGTGAGGACGCTGCTGTGGGCGCTGCCAGCAGTGGGGGCACTGCTTTGGGGGATGCCAGTGGTGAGAGGGACTCGCCACTGGAGGCTATGTCGGGGGATGCCAGTGGTGAGGGGGGCTCGCCACTGGAGGAGGCGCCAGCGCCAAGTCCTGAGCCCAAACCCGCTGAGTCTGAGTCTGCACCAGTTTTCGCACCAAGTCCTGCGCTGGAGGCGTCGTCGGCTTCTCCCTCTACACCACCTGGACACGTGTCGACGGCCGACACACCTGCTGATGAATCTCCTTCTTCGTCCCAGCTGCACAAATTAGTGCAGGCCCTCCGCGGCAAGCAACCGGCTGCCGCTATGGCCACTGCTGCACTGGTGTCCGATGGCGTTGCACACGATCCCCTTGCTCAGGTGTTACCCACAACCCCTCTTGATCGTGTTTCCCCTAAATGGGCTCGTTTTTACCCTGACTACATGAGTGTGTATGACCTGTTTGATACTTTCTCACTCCACACTAGCTCAGGTTCCACGTCCATCCCCTCCTCTTTGGCTGAGGCCCATGCTAGCCCTGAGTGGCGTGCTGCGATGGATAGTGAGCTTTCTAGCATTCGCGAGCATGCAGTATATACACTCGTTTCTTCCAAGTCTCTTCCACGCACTGCCAAGGTACTTCCATCTCGGTGGGTGTTTGCTGTCAAAAGCGATGGTGGTTTCAAGGCCCGCTTTGTTGTGAAGGGCTTTGCTCAGCGGGAAGGCATAGATTTCACTGAGGTCTTTAGCCCTACTGTTCGTTCCTCCACCATTCGTTTGGCACTAGCTTTTGGTGTCTCGTCTGGGTATGTATGTGCTGAAGCAACTTGATGTTCGCACTGCGTTTTTGTACGCCCCACTTTCTGAGGACGTCTATGTGCGTCCCCCTGCTGGCTTTGAGCAGCGTGATGCCGCTGGTGATGTGCTGGTGTGGAAGCTGCAACGCAACCTCTATGGCATCAAGCAGGCACCACGTAACTGGCACAAAACATTTAGTGCCTATCTTCTCTCCGATGGTGCTGTACAATTAGCCCAACGGATTCCTGCCTGTACGTGTATCCCACGTCTCGTACGTTTGTGTTTGTCCATGTCGACGACATTATTGCAGGCAGTCCTTCCTCTTCCTGGCTGGCCTCGTGGTCTCATCGTTTGGCCAGCAAGTTTCAGATCACCGAGTCAGATGACCCTTCTTTTTTCCTCGGTGTTTCTCTACATGTCGACCCTGTTTCCCGGTCTCTTTCCTTGCACCAAACTGTGTATATTGAGGCCCTGGCTGCCCGCTTTGGGCTTTCTCCCTCCTTCCCTGTACGCACCCCGGTCAGTGTGTCCCGTGTTAGTCCCCAACGCGAGGGGGGAATGCAGCTACATGCCCAGGACACCCAGCTGTATCAGTCCAAAACCGGTGCCGTGCTGTATGTCGCGCTGTGGACACGTCCAGACATTGCTTTTGCTGTCAACCAACTGGCCCAGCACATGCAGGCACCCACGGCGGCCCACATGGAGGCTGCCGACCGCCTGATCCGGTACCTCTACACCACGAGGGACAAGGGTCTGCGGTATGGTCAGGAAGGGGGGCTGGCTGGAGGCCTGGACTGACGCTGACTGGGCTAACTGCCCGGAGTCCAGACGCTCTGTGACGGGCAACCTGGTCCTGTTCCGCAGTGCGCCCGTGGAGTGGTGCAGCCGCAAGCAACCCATTGTTGCTCTGTCTTCCTGCGAGGCAGAGTACATTGCTGCGAGCAGCGTCACCCAGCTGGTGCTGCCATGCACTCAGGCGCCTGCTGGGAGACCTGGGTACACCTGTGGAGGGGCCCACGACCGTGCTGTGCGACAACACTGGCGCGGTGGCCCTGGCCAAGGACCCTGTGCACCCCAAGCGCACCAAGCACATCGACGTGCGCTACCACTTCATCCGTGAGCAGGTGGAGGGGGGCTCCATCTGCGTGCGTCACTGCCCTGGCAAGGACAACCTGGCGGACATCTTCACCAAGGCCCTGGGAAGGGCACGGTTCATCACCCTGCGGGACAAGCTGCTGGTGTCTACTTAGATATGCAGTTGTATATGCCCACAGGGGCTGAGAGCTTTTTTTGCTCTAAGTGTTATACTTGACGGGATAGCACTAGAGCAAGGTCATGTGTTGTAAGGGGGGTGTCAAGGACATGGTCCTTGTATTTGTACCCACCTGACCTGGCTAGATAGATAGAGGCTCTTGTACAGGAGCCACTGTTCTTTATCCCCTTGGATTTGGCCTACAAATGAGAAAGTTGTGGCCAGTTTTAGTAATCAGGGATTAGTACCTATGCCAAGTGGATCCTTATAGGCAGCTGACAAATCTGTCTATGTCAGCTGACCTATGACATGTCAGATGAGAATCTATGACAGGACAGCTGACTGATTGACATGTACACTGTGCATGTCAGATGTGGCGCTGATATGTTCACGCCAGATTTACTTCATCATCATCAGATCACACATAGAGAGATCTTTTATTAAATAGTTAGATTACTGTGCAGCAGTTACAAGATAAGACTGTACAGCAGTTACAAGATAAGGCTGTACAGCAGTTACAAGATAAGATTTATTCTTGTCTAGATCTGATTGGTAGCCTGTACACTGACCTAACCTGATTGGTGGCCTGAGTATTACATGAGAATATTCCTAGGCACATTCCTAGCCAGCCAATCAGGTCGTTCCAGTTTTCTGCCTGTGTTTTTTCCTCGAGTTAATAAAACAACTGAGGAGCCTTGCCTATAAGGTACTCCTCACTATCATTCTGCCTCAAACTAAGTCTCTGTCTCTTTGCTCCCATCCTCCATAGCCTGTACCTGCAAGGACAGGCACATTTGGGTTTCAATCACAAGCATTGTAGAGGGCAAACCCATTAGTTCTTTCAACACAGTGGCGGAGAGCGGCCAGGGCCTTGCTTCGGGGTCGGCCATTGCAGGTGATCCTCGCCAGCAGACAATCACGAGGTTTGTGAACCCCACAAACGAAGAGGAGTGCCAGCTCCTGGTGGCCAACTTCTTTGTTGAGAACGCAATTTCCTTTCACGCGGCTCAGAGCCGCTCTTTCAAGGCGATGATTTCCGGCCTGAGTCAGTACAAAGGGCTGATCACTGCTCCCAGTCGGTGGCTGCTGGCAGGCAAACTTCTTCAGAAGCAAAAGACAAGGCAATTAGTTATTCATTCATGACCCATTTTGATATAGGATGATCAGATTTGATAGCTCGTTGTCTCATTCATGCATGGTACAGTAATGGTTGTCAGTGTTCTGACTTGACTGCACCTTGCCATGAGTGGTAACCATATTGCATAACTATACCCTAAAGCCTCAAACCCAAAAGGCCCATTCATAACCATGCTCTAAAGGCCGAATTGCACACTGTCGTATTTTGCCGTATTCAAGCCGACGTATTCTGCCGGGGTCTAAGTATATACCCGTATTTTGGAGGCCGACGTATTTGACGTACCGACGTATTTCACGACCTGGATTACCAAACGCATGTACTTGCATGCGGGTAAAAACATGGCTGGTGCTAACGCTCAAGCAGCACCGGGAGGCAATAACAAGAAACACTAACAGAAAACAAACAAACAAGCAAAACTGTTACCGAAACCATGGTTGGTGTTGAGGCAGCACAGATGCTGTCCTCCCACTACAAACAAACAAACGAAACGGTTACCAAGCCATGGTTGGTGTTGAGGCAGCACGGCTACTGTCCTCTCACTACCAACAAACAAACGAAACGGTTAACAAACCATGGTTGGTGTTGAGGCAGCACAGCAAAGATACTGTCCTCTCAATCAATACAATGAACAAACAAGAAATGCTGCGATTAATTAACAACAACAACAATAAAAAAAACAACAACCGGCCCCAACAGGGCGGCAACAACAACAACAACAACAACAACAATAACAACAACAACAACAACAACAACAACAATAACAACAACAACAACAACAACAACAACAACAACAACAACAACAACAACAACAACAACAACAACAACAACAACAACAACAACAACAACAACAACAACAACAACAACAACAACAACAACAACAACAACAACAACAACAACAACAACAACAACAACAACAACAACAACAACAACAACAACAACAACAACAACAACAACAACAACAACAACAACAACAACAACAACAACAACAACAACAACAACAACAACAACAACAACAACAACAACAACAACAACAACAACAACAACAACAACAACAACAACAACAACAACAACAACAACAACAACAACAACAACAACAACAACAACAACAACAACAACAACAACAACAACAACAACAACAACAACAACAACAACAACAACAACAACAACAACAACAACAACAACAAACAACAACAACAACAACAACAACAACAACAACAACAACAACAACAACAACAACAACAACAACAACAACAACAACAACAACAACAACAACAACAACAACAACAACAACAACAACAACAACAACAACAACAACAACAATAGGCAACCTGGCAACCCTGGAAGGGTCAGGTGCCTGAGGTGCTTCCAGACGGGGCACAGCCACAACCAGTGCAACCGCAACCCTACACTGGGCAACAATGTGGATCTCTGCCCAGGCTGCCACTACACGAGGCACAACCTGGCCAGCTCCAGGCAGCCGTTGCAACAGGCCTTGCTACCCAAATAAATGTGAGTTCTCTCACCTTGCTTACTCTGAGGATGATGATCTCATTAACATTGGGGATGGCAGCCAGGGCATAATTGACTTTGAGGCAGCAACCTTACTACTGTCCTCCCAACACCCTGTACTGGAACCTTACATAAAAGCACTAACCCCCACTGTTGACAACTCCATTGATATCAAGGAGCTTGCTCACCAGCTGCACCTAGCCATGGGTCATGAAACAGTGGCTGAGGAACTGGCGAGACGGCTGGGGGGTAGTAGCATGGGTAAACCACTCAGAAATGCAGTAAAACTGGCTAGACAACACTGTCAAGAATGTCAGTTTAACAGCCCAAAACCTCAAAAATGGCATACTGCAACTCCCTCCACCACTAGAGGCATGATAGTGGGGGATGTAATGCACATCAACAAAGATGTCCAACCCTACCTGATCCTAAAAGACTCATGGTCCAGGTTCACAGTCATGGAACCCCTACCTGGCATGTCTGCCGGGCAGCTACGTGTGGCACCCATGATTGCTTTACCCAGATTCTACTACCCAGTTGACAGAATTTTGCTTGATCAACAATTTTCTTGTCTGACTGACCTGGAAGGGTGTGAAGCAATAGAGATTGCTGGGCTGGAAGATCATGAGGGTCAGGGGGTCATTGAAAGAACCATCAGATCTGTCAAAACCCTACTAGCCAAAAATCCCTCGAAGAATGCTACTTCAGGGGTCTATTGTGACAGGGCACTCTGGTGTCATGAAATGTGCACAACCCTAAACATGAGACCTGTCCTGCATGCAAGTGGGGTGAGGTAATCCCAGCAGGACTGCAGGCAGGTGTATATCCCCGAGAGGTGATAGCACTGTACAACACTGCACGTGCACAATTAACCTCAGCAAAACTGGCAGAAAAAGATAAAACCCATCCCAGGCCAGTATTCCAAAAAGGTGATCAAGTCCTCTACTACAAGGAAAACAGTTTTGGTAAGGTTGGAACTTGGCTAGGTCCAGTTACCATCCATGGATTTACCAAACATGGCAAGACAGTGGATGTCAAGCACAATCTCAATGGAAAGCGTCACAGGGTGAGCTGTCATAGAATTAAGAAGTATTATTCTCCCATGGCAGACGTGCCTGGGGAAGAGTCTTTAAGCATGGACTCACTACTTCTATCTGGCAACTCCAGCATGCCCAGCAGTAGCCCTGAGCCACCAATAACTGCTGTTGACAGCACCACAGCACCCTCTGTGAACCCTTCCACCCTCAGTGAAGCCAGGCCCACTTCACAACCTGAGGATAGCTTATTAACCAGGCACGAGGTAGCTGGTCTGGAAGCACATCAGACCCAAGGCACCAAATTGTCTGCCAACCCTCCCGCTCTGAGGTCAAGATTGGCAGTCGCCTTGCAAGCACTACACAGGTTACATAAGCAACAAGCTGCTGTGGCCGAAGGGCTGGCAAAAGTCTCAGCTGTGTGCACTAGTCAGGACCCCTGGACCCTGGCAATAGACACTCAGGCACAGGTCAGTGTGATCAGTGCACAAGCCATCCCTGGTCTTGAGATTGCACCTTCATTTTGGGCACGGGTGCAGGATTTCTCAGGCCAAAGCTCACCCAGTGGATGTAGTGGGACAAGTGTTAATTCCTATACTTGGTATTCAGACACCCTTCCAGGTGGTGGCAGGGTACTCTGGTAACACCTTGTTGGGGGAACCTTTTGTATCCTATCCTGGGGTGCTTATCTCAGCTAATGAGCTCAGTATCACAGGGGTGGGTGCAGTTCCTCTGGACCACTTTAAAATCCCTCTCTCCAGTATTGTCCCTGGTATGGATGCTTTCATCAAGGCAGTCAACACTCAGTATGCACCAGGGGAGATCCCTGATCTGGACAAGTTAGTGCACAGCCAGTTCCTCCATCCCTCAGCCTTTGGGCTGGGTAAGTGGGACATAGCCATGCACTCACCCCAACAAATCTCCCACGTCATACAGGAATGCAAAACACAAAAAGGGTTTACCAAGTGGCTGATGGCCATTGTCCACCAAGCCAGGCAGGAATGGGTCCTGCCCAACCCCCAAAACCCTCAATACAAACCGCCTGTCACCCCTTCATAGCCGAAAATGTAGCAAAAAGCACCAGTTTGGTTTGGAATTCAATGCTACCGATATTAATGCATCGTTTACGGTCAAAAATCCCCCCAAAACTGCGAATTCACTGCCGCTATCACGAATTCTATTTTATTCCGCGCGACCAAAAAATGCAGTTTACCCCCCATGCCGATGGCAGTAAAAGAAAGCAGCGATATTTTAAACCAGCAACTTGCCGCCACAACCCAACATCATTAAATCATCGTCTCCAACATTCGAGCATTTTTTTTGCATTTCTATAGCCCTACATTGCTAGTTTCGCCTAAACGCTGTCGCCATGGCCACTTCCGCAAGGGGTGCGCGCACCGTGCACCCACTTTTCACTTCACGGCGGTACCGCGAATATTTTTGGCGCCAAAAAATTCGGCGGGCGCACGTCCCCTTAATTCCTATACTTGGTATTCAGACACCCTTCCAGGTGGTGGCAGGGTACTCTGGTAACACCTTGTTGGGGGAACCTTTTGTATCCTATCCTGGGGTGCTTATCTCAGCTAATGAGCTCAGTATCACAGGGGTGGGTGCAGTTCCTCTGGACCACTTTAAAATCCCTCTCTCCAGTATTGTCCCTGGTATGGATGCTGTCATCAAGGCAGTCAACACTCAGTACGCACCAGGGGAGATCCCTGATCTGGACTAGTGCACAGCCAGTTCCTCCATCCCTCAGCCTTTGGGCTGGGTAAGTGGGACATAGCCATGCACTCACCCCAACAAATCTCCCACATCATACAGGAATGCAAAACACAAAAAGGGTTTACCAAGTGGCTGATGGCCATTGTCCACCAAGCCAGGCAGGAATGGGTCCTGCCCAACCCCCAAAACCCTCAATACAAACCGCCTGTCACCCCTTCATGGGATGTGCCAGAGGGAGCCCAAAAGCTCAGATTAAAATTTGTTCTCAAACAAAAACCACAAAAAGTGGGCTCCCCGATTTTCCATGCCAGACCATGTGTCACAGAATTAAAGGGGACCTCCACACTGCCAAAAGGGGAAACTTACACACCTGGGCTGCAACAAACCTCACTCAGGATCATGCTCTCCCTATTCCTCCACAACCTCAATGCAGGCCAAGACTTTGTCTGCAAAGCCACTGATATTAAAAGGGCCTTCCTCAGGGGGGACCCAGAAAAGGCTGAATCTGTGTGGAAAGGGAAGGTGTACGTGGTAGACACCCCAGCTGTGTGGAAACCTTACATTGATGAGTGAGCCCCACCTTATCATCAACATTGGGGTGGAAGGGCTTGTCAGTGCCCCCAAAATTTTCAGAGACTCAGCAGAGGAAGTATTCAAAAAGCTCAAGGCCACGTATGATGACCTGAACCCATGCTTTTTTGTTGTACCCACCCCCTCTGGACTGCTGTTCTTTGTGTGGCATGGAGATGACCAACTCATTTGTGGGCCTAGAGCTGAGGTGGAAAAATTTATTCAGCAGGTCCAGGAATCATATGAGATTGGCAAACAGGTGGAATTGAGCACAACCCCCATCCAGTTCTGTGGCATCATGTTGCAGCTGCACAGGCAGCAGGATCAGTGGGTCTGCTCTCTCTCTCCTCCTGCAGAATATATTCACGATTGTCTAGATCTGCTGCAACACAACTACCTCCCCCTACACATGTGTGCCACTGTTCAGCCGGCAAACTGGGGTGGTGGTCAGCCATGTGGGGCTCCCTTAGCTGTCATCAGCAGGGTCACCCATGATGTTCTAGTCAAAATCAAATGCAGTCAAATCAGGAAGTTGGTTAATGATTGCCCTCCCCTCATCCTCCATGGTCTGAATCTGATGGAAGACATTCACATCCACAGTGTCATGTACAGCTCCATGGAGAGCAGAACAATCAATCAGATGGGGGCTCGGGAATCAGGGCTGTTTTTTCTCACCAACAGGTCAGATTACATGTCCCTCACTTCCTGGTACAGCAGACTACACCGCAGAAAACCTGGCAGCAGCAACTCAGCTGAATGTCGTGCTGTGGTGTCTGCTGCATTGCATGCACGTTCCCTGCAGCACATGCTCACCTGGTTACAAACCCAGGCAGGCAGCACATGTAATGTCATCTCACATCTCTATACTGACAGCTACTCTGTGATCAGTTTTCTAACCAAGAAATTTGTTTGTGCTGCTGTCCACACTGACCTGGATTGGGTGATCCTCAAACAGGAGGCCACTTACTTTTCCAGCTGGACTCATGTGGACGATGAGGACAACCCAGCAGACGCCCTAACGAAGCTGCGGGATGCTGCTGGACAACAGTACCAGCTCCTCTTTGAAAACATGAACCCCTATGGGATCAGAGTCAGTGTATGAATAAATGTATGGCCACAGCTCAGTACACAACCACCACACCCCCCTACCACAGCGATAGCTGCTGGGCGCCATAAAATTCAACACATTTGCTGTGGGGTGTGAGTGCTGACTAGGTCAGATTTCTATCCATTTGAAGCTTGAGGGCACAAGCCTTGTATCCAATTTATTGAATGTGTGCTCCAATACCTGGCCAAACCAGCCAGCTGTGCCACACCTTATTTAATGTGCAATCCAACACCTGGCCAGAACAGCCAGCTGTAACCAACCTGGCTCAACCAGCCATGTCTCTTTTGTACCCCTAATCAACTTAAAAACAATAACAATAATGTTGGGGGTGCAGACCTGCATAAGAAATAAATAATAAAACAATACTGGAGTTAGTCTCCATGCTTTGCTGCAGACTAAGTCTCAAAGGCATTGTGAATACAACGTATGAATAAGCCTTGTAAACCTACGTTGGTATGTGAATATAAATATACCACGTGGGCTATGCAGATAGGAATGCTAGTCGAGTCGCATACGTTTCCCTAGATAGGTACTTTGGGTACTGGGGTACGTGACAGATGTCAGTACCCAGTATACGTAGTGTCCTGTCATTGGACGGTACTAGAGTATCCTAGATAGGGACCGTACTGCAGCGTGCATTGATCTGTGATCACACGATGCAGTGACTAGACTGCGACCTGTCATCGTGCAGCCTCGGGCCAACGGTCTGCACCCAACGGTCACTGCATGGCGGCGCGGCCAGTGAGAGGAACGTTGATAAAGGGTGAACCTATTTTCTAATGAACCAAGCAATTCATTGCTCACAGCTCACAGTGATCTCAAGCATTATACCAAGGTATCACATTCGTTTCCTAACTGCCGGGTAGTCACCTTGTCGGGGGAGCAGGCGGGCGGGGAGTCTGGCAGCGAGTCGGAGTCCAGCTCGCTCGGTTTGTTTGGTCTGCAGCCTTCGTCGGCCAACGAGGCACGCACAGCGCAGGTGGAAGCCGACGCTGTTGTAGCACGTCGCCTGCAGGAGCAGGAGTCCGCGGAGGAGAGGCGGTTGGACGTGAGGTCACGTGAGCGCGCCCAGCAGATGGAGGATGCTGGTCGGGTCCGCGCGGCCCTGAGGAGGCCAGTATCGCCGACGCACGAGGTAGTGAGGCGGGGCGACCTGGCATGTTTCCAGCGACTGCCTCGTTCGGCGACGATCCCCAAGGAGATCGACGGGATCCTCCAAGAGTCAGAGTTTTCCCTGACGGGGCCGTCGGCATCTGAGGCCGACGAGCTGGTGGAGATGACGCCGGCGATGCAGGCGCGAGAGAAGAAGGCGCAGCGTAGGCTGGCGGCCTTCAAGGCTGAACGTGAGAAGAAGCAGAGGCGGAGGAACGTGATCGAGCAGCGGAAGCTGCGCGAGCAGAGGGAACGTGATCGGGCGGCGGAGCTTGCTGCGTGAATTCGGGTAAAGATGTCGCACACGAAGGTGCGCAGAGACCATCTGGCCCGCGACATGCGCGGTCGTGGAAGACCACGAAGGTGGCCGAGTTGGCAGCATTGCAGGGGCCGGGCCGCCGGGAGGCCGAGGAGCGGTACTACAAGAAGCTGGCCGCCTGGGAGGATAGCCTATCCCGGCTGGAGCGTCGGATGCTGAAGCAGCGGAGACGCATGTCCAAGAACATGAAGAAGGCAGCAGTGCGAGGACCGCTGGGGGAGGCGGTGAGGGCTGAATTTGGTTTGATGCCCGACGAGGATGTTACGACGGAGCAACTGTATCATTTTCTGTCTCAACCCCACCACACCATCACCAACAGGGATGGTTCAGCGGCACGTACACGCGTGACACACAGGGGCGAACCCGGGCCAGCGACATTGACTCATCGGGAGGATGTCCGGGCGCAACTCCGTTTGGCACAGAAGATGCTGGACGAGGGGAGGGAGCTCATGCACCCCTGCAGAGCATGGCATGCTGGCAACGACGGTAGCCAGATTGGTGGAATCCCTAAAGCCAACAAGAAGAAGGGTTCCAGACCAGTGTGCTCGCAACACAAGCGCAAGAGGGACGAGGAGGAGGACGAGGGGGGAGCTGGAGGGGAGGGGGATAACGGGGGGCGACGGGGGAAGGGCAAGGGGCCTATGTTTCCCCAGGGCAACATGGAATCTGCACCAGGACTGCACGAGGGCGGAGGGCAGCAGCAGCAGCAACAGCATCAGCAGCAGCAGCCGCCGCCAACCGCAGGAACGACCACAACCACCACCATGGCCTTGTGTAGGCCCAGATTTGATCCCAAAAAGAAAGAGGATAAGCTAGTATTCCCGGGGCTGCCGGAGGGCCATACCCAGGACGAGGCTAGGGAGTGGTTATTCAAGCTTCCCCATGCTTATGCTAGTGACAACATTCGTGACTGGTTTGCATCCCTGCGTGCCTCCACACCAATCCATCAATCTGCCAAACCCATCCAACAGTTGGTACAATTGTATCAAAAACGTGCTAGCAGTGGGGTGGATGTGGCAGAGAATGTTTTGTGGGCACAGTTCATGGTATAGACCTTCGTGCACTAGTCACCACGGGGGAGCACTTAGAAGTACTCAAGGGCTTCCAGTGGATAGAGGCGTACAAGGTCAACAAGCGTGACTATGTCAGTGACAATAAGAAATATGTCATGTACATAGAGGGGGATGAGGAGCTAAAGAAGCTCAATGCGAAGTACCTAGTGCACCTGTGGTTGCAAAAGGCAGAACAGGATCCTACCACACTGTCAGTTATACTGGCAGGTCTGAAGGACAAGTGGGAGGATTTCAGGAAAGCAATGGCTAATGTGCAGCAATGCCTAGAGCCCTTTGCTGCTGCAGCCAAGGATGTTAAGGTGAAACAGGTTAAGGGGGAGGAGGCCTCAGGTACGGGGCTCTCCAAAAAGCAGATGCAGTCGCTGGTGGCCCAGGTGAAGGCGGTATTAGGGGGGGATAAAAACAAGAACAACAAAAGTGGGGGAGGTGGAAATAAGGGGGGGGGGAAGAATAATAACAATAGAAAAACAAAACCAAGTGGGGGAGCTAGCAAGCCAGCAGGTGCTAAGCCAGCAGGGGGGGATAGGAGGTTGCCTCATGACCGGCCCACCAAGCATTGCGTTAGGTGCCTTTGTAAGGGGCACTTAAAGGATGATTGCTGGAAAGGCAAGCCTGATTATGGCTCTGACGTGGATGTTTGTCCTGGTTGTTGGAAAACACGTCACCCCATTGCAGCAGGAGCGCGGTGCACGGCTCCAAGGCATAACAAAACCACGCCGGGGCGCTACAACCGCGCGCCGGGGGCAGCTGACCAGCAGGAGAACTGTAGGCTACCCTAACCATTTTTCACAAATGGTTACCTGCTACCTTCTGTCTGCCAAGTGTTGCCTGAATGTGATGATGTACGTGGATTGGGATGTGGCATATGATATGACACTGTCACACATGACTTGTGACTCCACCATAGCTTCTCTCAGTGCAGCAGCAGAAAAGGTAATCACGTATGGTGCTCTAGCAGAGCAACTGCACAAGGTTATGGGCCATGAGGCTGTGGCTGAAAGGCTAGCCAATAAAATACAAGGCCATGATCTGGAACAGATGTGCAGCCACGTACGTAAGCACTGTGAGCAATGTCAGCTATATGCTCCTAAACCCAGGAAATGGCATGTGGCCACACCACCACTGGCTAGAGGCAAACTGGTTGGGGATGTTATACACGTGGTTAAGGACACGGTATACTACCTAGTCATAAAGGATGCCTGCATGTCAAGGTTTGTGGTAGTGGAGCCCCTGCCTGGAATGGATAAAGAGCAGCTGCACAGAGCTTTACAGATAGCCTTGGCACGTTTCCACCCCATTGAAAAGGTCATGCTAGACCAGCAGTTCCTCTGCATTCAGGACAGGAATGATCTGCCCAAGATAGAAGTGTCTGGGGCTCAAGATCATGAACGTCAGGGGTTGGTAGAACGTACCATGAGAGCCATCAGGGATGTGATAAGAAAAATGCCATCCAGGTTGGCTGACTCTGGTAGCTATGCTGACAGCCTGGCATCTTGGGCAGCAGGGGTGACTACCCAGCTAAACACGGTCAAACCATGCAATAATGTCCTCACCTTTTGGGGAAATTACCCCAACTGGCCTTCAGTCAGGCAGCTATGCTTCAGAGGTGCACACTCACTACAACACACAAAGGCAGCACTTAGCCAAGTTGCTGGCAAAGAAAGACAAAAATAATGCCAGGCCTGTGTTTGAAGTGGGGGACCATGTGTTGTTTTTCAGAGAGGCTGATAGAGGCAAAGCACACTCTGCCAGATGGCACGGTCCAGCTGTAGTCACTAAGATTCATGAAGAAGGGACTGCAGTCACTATACATGACATGACAGAGAGCGTGTGGTCAGCAAGCATAGACTCAAGCTTTATTACCCACCACTGGCAGACGTGTCAGGGGTAGAATTCTTGGACATGGATTCAGAGCACGGCTCTGGGGGTTTGATCTCACCCAATGAGTGGGCCAGTGTTACGTCGCGTAACAATTCGTTGTAGTTACGGACGTAAATTAGGTCCTTTGCCTCGGTTGTCCCTAGGTTTACGTTTAGGCTCCTACCGGGACATTATTGTCCTCGTAACAGTACTGTGGTACATTGGGTGCCGTTGGGCGCCGCGCCGCGTACTTTACTAGTGGTCCTGATCCTGTGGTAGAATGTAGTGGACCAGCGTGCATCAGTAGATTTAGTGGACCAGCGTGCACCTGTAGGCGAGTGCCATGTCGGCCCGAGCGTGTTGGACCGTTGGTGACCATTTATGCGCGTTCTACCCCTTGTGTGTGCACTCGGCGTGTGTTAAGTGAATTGACACATTTAGGCTTGGGTCACGGCAGTGTAGTTGTGTTTCCTTCCTCTATTCCTGGAGTAAACGGGTTTTGATAAATGGTTGTATGGCGTATTATAGTAACACTTACGTTAATGCATTGAGATCAGCTCCGTCACGTTCGTCTTTCGCCAGAGGGTTAAGTAGAGGAGGCCTGACCAGTTTAGGTAGTATCAGGCCCATTAGAGGTAGAGGTGGAGGTAGATATCCGCGGCGTAACAATGGTTCCGGAGGAACTTCAGTAGGTAGTGAACGAGACGACTATCCCTTGCCACATACACCTTTTCAAGACCCCTTCCGCGTCCAGGAACAAGAAGTCGACACTTCCTTGATAGGTAATGGGCGGGTCGCCTTCAAGCTAGGAGCGTCGTGCTGCCCGTTTCGGGACACGCTTTACCTAGAAGCTAGACCTGCTCACAGCGGATAAATCCTTTCGTAGTTAGCCTGTCCTTCGCCTTGTTTTCCTGCTTACGGTTGTTTCCTGCCTTAGATAGGGGAGTATTACTGTTCGGAGACGATTAGCGTCGCAGTACCTACACCTTTTTCCTTGTGCTGCTGCTTTATTAGACGGCCGCACCCGCAGAGTTACGGGGCGCTGTGTTAGGACGAGCGCTGGGATATCCGGCCGCTGACTTAGGACGAGAGCTGGAAACTCCCGCCCTCCTTCTTCTTTCGGTGATCCAGATCGTCAAGCTAAGTCGCCTACCCCTACCTCGTCTAGCTTGACATCACAAGACACGCCAGGTGAGTTATCATGAGTCAACGTCGTGTTTTTACTGCGCCTTCCCATTCATCTAGTGATAATAGTTTAGCTAAGTATTACGTAGTTATTACCCCTCAATGGTCAGCCATTTTCCTCTCTTGGTCAGATGCTAGGAAGATAGTGCAAAACCGTACATATAATGTAATTAGGTATAAGAAATTTGTTACCTTCGAGGAAGCTCAACAATTCCTTATAGACCATAGCGTATCAGATCTAGGCCTACACGTACGTTCTACTCCTCATGGTCGCCCTCCTGTAGAAGCTCTAGATTTTGCTACCCCTCCTTCGTCTCCCCCTAAGAGGGCTGCATCCTCATCTAGCTTAGATACTCCTCTCACCTTGGAATTCGGTTCCCTATCCATTACTGTTGTTAAAAAGGACTGATTTAAATTGTTCCTTTCTTTTAAGCCATTAAAATCTTTTCCTTTTCTTTCCTTGCCTTATATTAGGCCTTGTCCTTTATCCTTGTTGCTTTCAGTTAGATTTTTGATCATTTACTTAAACAAAAATGGATCCAGTGGGTGGTAACCTGTCGCCTATACCTACCAATACTCCTACTATGAATAATAATAATAATAATAATAATAATAACAACCATAACAACAATCGGGGTAACCGACGGGACTCACTTGAAACGGTACACCATCTCACTCCTCAAGGTAATCTTCGTGCCTCACCTCCTTCTCCTCTTGCTGATGGTCGCCGTCGTCCCTCACTTACCCCTCCTACCTATGAACAACGTCAACGTATGCAAGTCAGATTTAGTGATGACCCTTCCCTTACCCTGAACCAGGCCCCTGCCCCTCCTGCAACCTTGGCTCAACCCTCCAGCAGGTCCTCACTAACTAACAATGTTTTTAGGCCTCCTTCCCACCCTGTTCCTTCCATGCCTGCTCTTAACACGGGTCGTGCCTCTGCCCCTGTCGGTCCTTCTGGGCGCCCTAGTGCAGTTCCCTTTTACCCACCTGCTTCCTGGTCCTACCCTGAGACGGCCTATGAGGCAGCCCAGGTCCCTACCCGTGTGGCTGATTTAGAAGTTAATAGTGATTTCAGCACCATGCCCTTAGATGACAGAAATTATGATCATTTTGCCTATTCCTCTCTTCGTGAGCAATATACTGTCCCCTTCTCTTATGGGCACCAGCCTGAAACGGTGGCCCCGTCTAGACCCCTACCCAAGACTTTTCCTCTTCCTTCCTTCTATCCCGCTTATGTAGCAGTGGAAGATAGTGGCCCTATGGGAAAAACTGACTCTTCTAATCCCCCTAAGCCCCCTGCTCTTCCCCTCTTTGCTAACCTTCCCAAGCTGGATGTCAAGTCTACCCCTCAACAGTTTTTCACCTTTATTATGTTGCTTACACAGAACACGGAGTCGTGGCAGAATCATAATAGATGGCGTCTTTCTGATGCTGTATTAGTTCCTCACTATCTCACAACCTGTATTACTCCTGAGCTTGCTAACCTCATTCAGTGTGAGTCTTTGGCCTCTCATGCCTACCCTAACTCTGTAGCAGAATTGTTTAAGCGTTTAGAGAACCATTTAGTCCCTCCTGATTCAGATTGGCAGGATAGATTAGCCTTTGGTACCTTGCAGCAGGGTACTAAATCATTTAAGGAGTATATGAAAGAGTTTGATGCTCAGATGGTACGAATTAGGGATTTGTCGGGTGCAGAAGTACGTGCTCGCTTCCTCCAAGGCCTCAGTAGACCCTTATTACGTGAAGTCAAGCGCCAGTTCTCTGCCTACCGTTTTACTGATCTGCCCCTCAAGCATGTGCGCCAGCATCTCTTGCGTGTAGCAGATTTCTTCACCACCCCTTCTCTTCCTACCCGTTCCCGTATTAATAATATTATCCTTACCCCTGAGGAGGAGAACTCCTATGTAGAAGAATTAGATATCTGTGTTACTGACCTTTCAGCCCTTGATGTCTCTCATATCACATGCTATCATTGTAAGGAAGTAGGTCATCTTAAACGTGAGTGCCCCAAGTTCCTTTCGGGTGCTCCCCCTCATCCCGACGCTCGCCCTCCTCGTACCCCTCAGCGTGCTCCTATTCGTCCTACTTCAGGACGCATCCCTTCAGCTACCCCTAGTAGGCTGAATGCTGTGCAGACAGGATCCCCAGGGTTCCCCTATGATAATCAGGCTCCCGCACCCTCTTCGCTCCCTCGTGACCCTCCAGCAGTGGCTTTTTCGCCAGGGTCTTCTTCGGGGTTAGTTCCTATGGATTTGGGGGGGAGGGGGAACAGTAGGCCTGTCAGCCGGGGGTAACCTGGACAGGTCCTTAGATAGTACCCCAGATAAAAATTTTTGCCTGCCTGTTTTTATAACCTCTGTAGGAGCTGAATCTTCCCTACCACTACGTGTGCGTCCTCTTATGTTCTTGAATGGTGGTTTAACCGTCCCTCACACTGTTGTAGACCCCTTCTTGCATGCTGATGAACTCTTGAATGTCTCTGTGTTGGTAGATAGCGGTGCGGCTAGCTCCTTTGTGAGCGAGGCCCTAGTTAGACGTTTAGGACTAGTCCCTACCCCTCACACCAAACCCGTTACTGTTCATTATGCTGATGGTCGCACCAGTCATTCCCCGGGTACGGTGTCCCTTCCCATGGTTATACAAGGACGTACTGTCAACCTGACGGCCACTATAGGCCCTATCACTACCGCTGATGTATTACTAGGATTAGATTGGCACCAGGATAATAAGATTACTATTAATTATGATACCATGGTCATTTGGTTTCCAGATAGCTCTTACTGGGTACCTGAACGTCATTATAGATTGGAAAATTTATCCTTGGTAGATATTACTCCTCCTACACCTGTTGATCCTCCTGTAAGACCTATACCTGAAGTATTAATGTCAAATGACGAATTACGTTCTGAATTAAAGCAAAATGGATACCTATTATGTATGTTCCTTCAGTTAGAAGTACAAGAGATACCTATCACTAATAATAGTGTGGATATAGATGTAAATACAGTGGATACAATAGGAGTAGGATTTACTGAAAATGAAATAGTAAGATACATGGCTGTGATAGATTCCTCAAAAGTATTTGAAGAAAAGACTCCTTCTTATCCTCCTCCTCGTTCTGTTTTACACCGTGTAGTTATCAAGGACGGTGCAGTTCCTACGCACTCTCCGATGTATAGAATGGGCCCTACCGAGTTAAAGGAACTAAAACAGATTTTAGTGTCATTATTAGAAGCAGGATTGATAGAGCCTAGTAACTCCCCCTACTCAGCTGGTGTCCTGTTAGTTCCTAAGCCAAATGGCAAGTTTCGCCTAGTTACTGATTATAGGAAGTTGAATGATATTACTGTGAAATCTAAATACCCTCTACCTCGTATTGATGATATATTTAATAAGGTTAAAGGTTCCACTTGTTTCACAGTACTGGATTGTGCGGATGGTTTTTGGCAGTTGCGGATAGCTCCTGAGGATTGCCATAAAACCGCCTTTGCTACCCCTTTTGGTCATTACCAGTTTAGAGTAGCGGCTATGGGACTCTGTAACTCGCCTGCCTCTTTTCAAATGTTAATGAATGAAGTGCTTAGACCTGTTATGGGAAATTCTCATCTTCCTCAGGTGTCCTCTGATCTAAAGGATCCTCCTTCTCCTCTGTTTCTTTATCTGAGCATGACCGTTCTTGTGCTCAAGCTTACTTAGATGATATTCTTATTTACTCTCCTGATTTTGAAACGCACCTACGTGATTTAAAGAAAGTATTAGAAATAATGGCTGAAAATTCTTTGTGGGCGCGCCGTGCTAAAGTGCGTTCGGGTAGGAGTGTCCCATTTTTAGGGCACGTTCTGTCAGATGCCGGGGTCGCTACCGACCCGGATAAAACTAAGTCAATTCAGGAATGGCCTACTCCTACCGACGTTAAAGGTGTACGTAGTTTCCTAGGAATTGCTTCTTACTATAGGCGTTTTATCCCGCGTTTCGCAACTATAGCAGCCCCTATTAATCATTTATTAAAGAAGGATATCCCCTTTGTTTGGAGTAGTGAGTGTCAGTCTGCTTTTCAGTGCCTAAAATCCCTACTCCTTTCCCCTCCTGTACTCATCCTACCGGATACTACTAAACCCTTTGTTGTGGCTACAGATGCTAGTAAAGTAGCTATAGGTGGTGTCCTTCTCCAGGATCAGGGTCAGGGCTTACAGCCAATTGAGTATATCTCTAGGACAATGCTCCCTGCGGAGCGTAACTATCCCGTCCACCAGCAGGAACTCTTAGCTGTGGTGTATTGTTGCCACGCGTGGCAGCACTTCCTTAAAGGTGCTCAATTTGATGTCTGCCTGAATGAACCCTGTGAGCTAGATCCTTATAGGTTAGTTATCCAAACGGATCATCGTCCCCTTACCCATCTTCTCTCCCAACCCAACCTTACCCCTCGGCAAGCGCGCTGGATGGAATTTTTAGCACAGTTTTCCCCTTTTAAACTTCAGTATGTCAAGGGTGTAGATAACATAGTACCAGATGCACTCTCTCGTCGTGCAGACTATTCCTTCTTCGAGGACCTTGATGTTCTCAATACTACTCTAGTTCCTACTACTATGGGTGTAACCCCTTATGGTGAACTACCTGATGATGATTCCTATGCCTACCTCTTTCATACAGCTGTTCGCATGCCTGATCTCCTTTCTCACGTAGGACTCTCTCTCCCGTGTGAGGCCCTTCCTGTGGCCTCGGTGGGGGGGAGGGGAAAAATAAAATTTCTATACCGCTTAGCCATATAGCGACTAGGTCAGGAAAGTCTTATGAAAACGTAGTCCCCTAGGACCTCCCCTTCTCTTCGGCAAGGCGGTAGGAGATCTCTTTAAACCTGTTCTGGATACTTCTGTAGCGATGCCTACCTCTGATCTTGAACGCCTTATTAGTAGATTTACGGCCACTGAGCCGGAAGCATTAGCTGCCATTGCTGCACATCCCCAACAATTAGGCAAGCACCCTTGTAAATTTGTAGGTGGGTTTTTATATGTGCAGATAGCAGATTCTCCCCCTCAATGGCGCCTGTATGTCCCTCCTATCTGTCGCTCCTCCTTGCTCTTTGAGTTGCATGACTTAGCTGCTCATCAGGGTGGTAAACGGGTACGGGACCTAGTAGCCCGCTCTTATTACTGGCCTTCCCTTTATAAGGATGTGGATGAGTATGTTAGAACTTGTCAATCTTGCCAGGAAATGAAACCCAATAATGTAGGACAGATAGCAGAACCTAGGACCTTGCCTGACCCTATCATGCCTTGGGATTCTATCATGATGGATTTTGTAGGACCTTTTAGAAAGAATGATAGGGGCAATGCCCAAATCCTTGTGTTCATAGATCGTTTTACTCGTATGTGCCATCTTGTGCCGTGTCCTTTAGAACTCACCGCACGTGATTGCGCACGCCTATACCTCAATAATGTATATAGATATCATGGATTGAGTAGGCAGTTTATTAGTGATAAGGATAAATTATTTACCTCAGATTTTTGGCAGCAGTTTTTCGCTGCCATCGGTACCAAGGTTACCTACGGTACTGCCTATCACTCCTCCTCCTCTCATTTAGTAGAGCGTCTTAATAGAGTAGTAGAAGAAGCGCTTAGGCACTATGTTAATGGCTCGGGTAGTGATTGGGAGGATTATTTATGTTTGCCCCAATCCCATTTACATTTGGTGGATCCCACTACACCAAAATGGTTTTTTATGAAATTGTGGATTTTGCTTGTGTTGTGGCTTATTATCATTTGGGAACATACAACAACCCCCAGCCACCCACCCCACCCCACCCAAGGACCTAGCATGCCCCCACTGCCCCCCCCCCCCCCCCCCCCCCATCACCCAGGCATGCAGGCACCTAGGCACCCAGGCAGGGTCCAGGCACCAAGGGTAACTTGCATCTATACTGACTTACTAGTTATCATGTGGGAACATATAAATCCCCCTCCAAGCACACCCCCTTTGGACACACCCCCCCCCCCCCCCCCCAGGCCCCAGGCCCCCAGGCCCCAGGCCCCAGGCCCCCAGGCCCCAGGCCCCAGGCCCCAGGCCCCCAGGCCCCCAGGCCCCCAGGCCCCCAGGCCCCCAGGCCCCTAGGCCCCCAGGCACCCAAGCACCAAGGGTGGATCATGCATATATTGATCATGATGGATTATTATCATGTTCATGTTATCATGCAAGCAACTAGTAAAGTGCCATGAGTGTACCACCACACTGGTGGGAGCTGGTCCATTACAGCGGCAAAATAGGTGAACCGTGTCTATCTTTAAAATATTCCTGCTGACCTAAGCTTATTGGATAGATTGTGTGGCTTTACTTTATGTGGAAGATACATGAGGCCTATTTCTCACTGCTGAGCCAAGCGGCAACCACTACAAGGGGTGCCGGCAGCTGGCCCCCTAGACCAAAGCACAGAAAAATTGCTGCCGGCTAGCATTTCTTTGCCAGCACTCAAGGTAGGGCCACTTTGAACAGAGTTTGAAGTGTGCAAAACCTCATCCATAACTCAAGAAGCTCCAGCAACTGACATGTGATGAAAAAATCGCATGACTATGCCTTCAAGAACGATAACCGGGAAAGTGTTCATCGACGTAGGCGGACGAAATGCGTCCCTTGTTCTTGCGCAGGCTGGACCGGGTGGCCACCGCGCGCATAGGTGGCGCGCGCTTCTTAGACGGCGGCGGCGTAACACCCCTGCGTGCATCCTCCTCCAGCTCCTCCTCCTCCTCCAGCTCCTCCTCCTCATCCTCGTAACCATGCGTGTACGCCAACTGCTGCGTGGGAAGTTGCTGTTGGGGATATGGCTGGGGATGGCGGGGCCGGGGATACTGCCGAGGCTTCCCCGCGCTGGGCAGTTTAGCGGGCCCAGCTGCAGGAGGGTAGGCCGCTGCCGCCGGCCACGTTGGCACTTGCACCGACATCATCGTGTTCTAGTTGGCTTGAACATGCTGGATCTGCCACTCAAGCGCTGCGATCTTTCTGCCCTGATCTTCCACGGTTTCTTGTGCTGCAGCCAGGTCTTTCAAAGGTGTTGAACTCCGGCGGGAGCTGCTCAAGGCGCTGCTGCAGCCGGCTGCAGCTTCTTGACCTCTGCCGTCACAGTTTCCGTCACAATCTTCTTCTCGTCTGATTTTGCGCCATTGACTGCCCTGGAACAGCCGGAGACTTGCTTCGCCATAGTGGTCAGCCGCTGCTCCACGGAAGTCTTCCCAAATGCTTCCACCTTTTCGCCATGCTGCTTGACCTTTGCCTCGAGACAGGCCACGGTGGCGTGCACTGCGTCCCGGGAGGCTGCCCCCCCAGCGCACCCCCCCGAGGCTGCCCCCCAAGCGCCCCCCGGTCATCCTACTCGTCTCCCGTGGTGTGGTTGAGGTATTCTTGGCACGCTTGCCCTTCAGAAGCGGGGACTGGGCGGCATCAGGGTCCGCCTCATCATCTTCATCCGACTCCACGTATGCCCACACGTCCTTGTCGGGGATACGAGATCTGGACAGAGACGGCGCTGGTTCGGGGACTGTAATAATAAGCACGTGACTGCGTCACGTGGGTGCCAATACAGAGTAAAGGAACCTTCAACCCTACATACACAAAGAGAAGGCGGGAGGGCGCCCTAGCTTCTCTCACTGCCGCAAGGCCACAGAGCGCCCTCTCCACAGGATGGTGCCGGGGCGCAACACAGTGGGTGCAATACAACCAATGCAATACCATAGGTAGGCTGACGCATAGCTTATGCTACAAAGGTGAGGTGGGCTCAAGACGTCGGCTAAGGCGCAAGCTGATGGCCACAAGGCCTGCCAGAGCTAATTGAAGATACTATAACGATGTGCGCTATAATAATCGTAATATAATCATTTCAAGTGCTGTCTAAGCTATCCCATAATCGATTGCCCCCAGGTAGACAACTAGCTTGAGTGCTCTATCCCGGGGGAGCCCGGGGGGGCTTCCACAGTTTCTTGTTGACATAAAGGTCCCCGCCCCGCCAGTACACTTGGGGCTTCTCGGGGTTGGTCTTCTGGCGGATTTAGTCGGGGACTGTAACCATGCACCTGCAATATATGAAGACGAAGGGCAGCAAAAAGAAAAGGGATATTTAAACTACTAGTCAGCTACAGACCAGACATGCATGTCTACTATAGGAAATGTAATGATGAAAAGCAAGCCGGCGCCCAAAGAGAAATACAGCAAGGAAGCAACATGCATAACGCAACGCGCCAAGGCAGCCCCCCCCCCCCCCCCCCCCCAAGACAATGGTTTGATAAGCTATTAAAGCCAATGCAAGCAAGGACAATGAATAAAATTGGCAGCGTGACGCGACAGTACAACAGGATCGGTTGACCCCTTCAGAATCTCAGCTGCTGAGCGGCGTTTCCCGTGATGTCCCATTTCGTCACAATTTC
>RPFO01000510.1:65000-90080 GCA_009746045.1 Mesostigma viride
CAAGGCCAATCTCTTGACCATGGGTGACTTGGTTGTGGTGAGGGGGCCGACACCAGTTACCGGGCACGGCATGCAGTGGATGGGACATATGCTCGCCAAGGTGGTGGACATCCATGGGTTGGATTCCGATGCAACTATCTGTGTGGCCCCTTACTATGCCACCGGTTGGGGCAGCCGGTTTGACAAGGTTTCCCTTGCAGGGGGGCTGGCAACCGTCAATGGTAGGTCAACCGGGGTCGGCTGGGTCGTCCCGGTGGAGGACATTGCTATCCAACACTGGTCCGTGAACGGCAACGCTGCAGTCTTCACGCCCAAGCTGTCAGCCCAAGGCAGCAAGCTGACACGCACGACCCAAGATGCCATGCGCGACCATCCGGGCATTGACTGGGAGGGCTACAAGACGACGGGCGCTGCGGTGAAGTCGGCACAGGCTGCATGCGCCGCCTACTTCCAGGAGAAGGGGCAGGAGGAATTGCACGGCATGCGCGTGTGCGCCCTGTTTGCAGATGGCCGCTCCAGGATGAAGGATAGGTTTCATGGTTGGGTGGTGGCCATAGCTGGCAATGTTACCGTTGTGTGGTCAGACGGCAGGTTTGAGGAGTACACTGCCTTTGACAAGGTCTTGGAATTTGTCTGCGCCTGCCTGCATGGCCCTGCCGCGTTCATGCGCAATGAGGTCTTGTCACGGTACAGTGAGCAGACGGGGCAGGCCCTCAGCCCCAAAGTCATGCGAGAAGAGGGCAACACGGCCTTTGCAGTTGCCATCACAATGCCACTGCATGTGGATGTGCACAACAGCAGTGACGACGAGGACTATGTGGATGATGGCACGGCCGACGTGGCCGATGAGGATGCAGACAACATGGAGGAGGAGGAGGAGGAGGAGGAGGAGGAGGAGGAGGAGGAGGAGGAGGAGGAGGAGGAGGAGGAGGAGGAGGAGGAGGAGGAGGAGGAGGAGGAGGAGGAGGAGGAGGAGGAGGAGGAGGAGGAGGAGGAGGAGGAGGAGGAGGAGGAGGAGGAGGAGGAGGAGGAGGAGAAGGAGGAGGAGGAGGAGGTGCACAAGAAGCAAAGCAAGCGCCGCGCCCGCAGCACCACCCAGGGAAGGAGGCGTGGCCGGAAGCTGCAGCAGCAGCAGGAGGAGGAGGAGGAATTGCAGGAAAAGCAGAGCAAGCGCCACAGGTGCAGCACCATCACCACCCACTGATCAAGGACACGGGGCCGGGAGTAGCGGGTGAACATGAGGACAAGGTGGAAGAGGCCGTTGCAACGGGGATGAGGACAATGAGGAGGCCAAGGCAACGCGCATGATGATAAGGATGATGCTCATTGGGTGAATGATAGCTGGCCCGTGCCATGGGCCTTGACCAGTGTGTGCTACCACGAGGGGCATTCCAGCCATGTCTAAGCCCTCATTGTCTTATTTTCATAGGTGTTGTGGCATCATTATAGTCTAATTTGGTTGGCTGATGTGGCTTATGGATTTCCAGCCATGTTTCTTGACCAGCGTGTGCATGGGTGGGTGGGTGGGTGGGTGGGTGGGTGGGTGGGTGGCTGGGTGGGTGGGTGGGTGGGTGGGTGGGTGGGTGGGTGGGTGGGTGGGTGGGTGGGTGGGTGGGTGGGTGGGTGGGTGGGTGGGTGGGTGGGTGGGTGGGTGGGTGGGTGGGTGGGTGGGTGGGTGGGTGGGTGGTGGGTGGGTGGGTGGGTGGGTGGGTGGGTGGGTGGGTGGGTGGGTGGGTGGGTGGGTGGGTGGGTGGGTGGGTGGGTGGGTGGGTGGGTGGGTGGGTGGGTGGGTGGGTTGGGAAGGTGTGCTTTTTATTATGACGATTAGCTTAGTTACATGTGTGTAATCATGCACATGTTGACGTTGTATCATGGGCGTGTGCCCCTAAGTTTGCCTTCCTGCAATGTCACATAGTATATAATCTAGATGTGTTGTTTGGAACCTGACTATTTATCCCAAACTGGAATGATTGACAGTGCAACTATGTGATGAAACCCTTGAAAAGCAATTACTAATGACTGCATTTTTTGTGCTATGTTTGCAAGCATCTGTCACCTATTTGTCATGCAAACAGTCTGATTTTCTTGTGGGCAGTTAACACGGATGTTTTTATGAGCTGTGCAAAGTTCTAGGCTTGAGTGAGGTCATTGATATATGCCCCCATGTGTTGGAACCCTTGGAAAACCATGAAAAACTGCATTTTTGGGGTATTTATGCTAGCATTTGTCACCAGCTTGTCATCCAACCAGCATGAAACTTTGTGGGCATGCTATTTGGGATGTGTTTAAAAGATATACAAAGTTTCAGCTCCAACTGAGTTCATTTGGTGTCATTGTATACGTGTATGTGTGATGAAACCCTTGGAAAACCATGAAAAACTGCATTTTGGGGGTATTTATGCTAGCATTTGTCACCAGCTTGTCATCCAACCAGCCTGAAACTTTGTGGGCATGCTATTTGGGATGTGCTTAAAACATGTGCAATGTTCCAGGCCCAACTGAGTTCATTTGGTGTCATTATATATGCATATGTGTGATGAAACCCTTGGAAAACCATGAAAAACTGCATTTTTGGGGTATTTATGCTAGCATTTGTCACCAGTTTGGCATCCAACCAGCCTGAAACTTTGTGGGCATGCTATTTGGGATGTGCTTAAAACATGTGCAAAGTTCCAGCTTCAACTGAGTTCATTTGGTGTCAAATTATATATGCAGACATGCCAGAAAGTGCTGAAATACGGTATTTTATGCTAACAAATGTCACCATCTTACCATGCTGCCGACTCCCAGAATTTTTTTGACCACATGGCATCATAAGATATCTGATTAGGAACCTTGGTGCCAAATTTGAGGTCAAACTGGCCATTATTCTGGCATCGTGTATTATAGCTCTTAGCTATGAGTCCAAGGAAAGTTGTGACATTGTACCTGTATACCAAAATGCATGTTATTTGGTGCAAACAAGCACCATTTTCCCATGAATCTTGGTTCTTAGGCCTTGGATGATGTTTGTACATGGTTCTGGAAGCTAAATGAGCAATTTTGAGAATTTTGTTATTTACCACCAAAATGAGTGGGATCCACCAAATGTAAATGGGATTGGGGTTGGTAGAGTTCTCCCTCAACAATTGTCCCCAAGCTGCGCATGGATATACGCCCTTCTTCTTAGATACTGGGAGACAGCCCCTTACCCCTACCTCTCTCTTAGCTAGTCCTCTACGGGACAAGGATGATGTGTCCCGAGATACTGTAGAAGGTGTACAGTCCTTACTAGATAGAATGAAAACTGCTCATGACCACGCGATCTCAGGGTATCAAAAAGCTCAGGCTAAGTACCTTGCTAGGTTGCGTGCCTCCTTAGATAGACGAGCACCTGAGATAGAAGTAGGAGATCTAGTATTAGTAGAAGGCCCCCGTGTTGGCCGTTTTGCTCATAAGTTTGAAGCAGAACTGAAGGTCAAACTTAGGCCTGCCTTCTTAGGACCCTTCCATGTGTTGTCTAGGGTAGGAAATTTCTTGTATAAAGTCGATATCCCTACCTCTTGGCAAACGCATTCAAACACCTTCCATAGGAGCCAGCTTAAACTGTACCACCCTAGTACGTTCGCTGGCAGGGAGTTAGCGCCTGCCCCTTTAGAGCATAATCCTGACACTGGGGAAGTAGAAGACGAAGTAGAAAGCATCGTGGCCCATCGAGATATCAAAAAGGGCCGCGGTACCCAGCGTCAGTATAAAGTGAAGTGGATGTATGCTCGTAGTGAAGTAGATAAGGTTTGGTATACGGAGAGTGAGCTAGATGGGTGTAGTCGCCTGCTGCAGGAATATAAAACCCTGCACAAGCTCTAGTCGTAGGCCTTCTCCTCTCTTATGTTATGTCTGCTGTCGACGGGTGGTTGGTTGTCCCCTCCCCTCCGCAGCCGTCATGACAGAGCCTACCCCTCCGGCTGAGAGCCCGCTGCCGTCCCTGCCCCTACCGGACCCTGAGCTGTATTTCGAGGCCCTTCCGGGCCGCTGGGTGTCGCGATCATGTTACCGGGGTGGCGTTGTGCAGCCGGCCCTTCAGGCCCAACATGCGAGCTTAGTCAGGGCGGCCCTCTTCGGGGTCACGTGGTATGGTCCTTCCCCTAATGAGCCGCACCAGCTTGTCCTGCACGGGTTCGACGATGCCGGACACTGTTTGTTGGGGTGTGGTTCTCGCTGTCCCGCCTTGGAACAGATAGATGCGGTTCTCCGGTGCTGCCGTGTGTTCTCCTACCTCTCTACCCCTGTGGGCCGTACCTGCCTACGGGAGGTGTTTCCTTGGCTTCCGGCTGAGGGTGATGCTGAGGTAGATGAGAACCCCTGCGACCTTTTACGGGCCGTAGAATTCATGGAGATAGCTGATCAGGCGGCGGGACTAGCGGTTGATGGTCCTGCCCCTTCGGGCGCCCCAGCCGAGGTACATTATACTCCAGATTATTCTGCCTCGAGCGCTGCGTCCGCCTCCTCGGCGTCTGTTCCTCCCTCTCCGGTCCCGTCGTCCCCTCGGTCGACCCGGGGTGTTGCAGTGGAGCCTACCCCTTCGGGTTTGCCTGATCCTCTTTCGGCGACGGTCTCGGCTATGCAGGCTCAGATCCAGTCCCTGACCACGGCGTTTGGGGCCTTCCTGGCGGCCCAGGCGCAGGTCCCGGCTACGCCAGCTGGATCCGCGCCTCCTACCCCTTCTGTTGCCCCGGCGACTACGGCTTCGCCCGCGCCCCCGCTGGCGCCCGCGGTCGCTGTGGTTCCGGCGGCTGCTGCGACTCCTGCTGCCTCTGCGCCTGTGACCGCTGTACCTGCGCCTACGCGCGAGTCCCCTGCCCCTGTGACCGCGCCCGCTGTCGCTGCTTCCGAGCCTCCACCAGCTCAGTCGCAGCCGTCGCGGGGCTTCTTTGGCGACACTAGCGGACTGCCCAGGCTTTGGGAGGGTGGTCCCCCGCAGAGGATCCCGGTTCCTGACTGGAGCCTGGATGGTAGTCAATCTTATGCAGGACTGCCTGTCCCTACGGGCCCCATTTTTAACATGTGGCCTGAGGGTGCACCGGCCACCGAGACCGGCGCGCCAGCTTCGGTGGCGGGTCCGTCACGGCCCCCTCTGGCTTCGGGTCCGGCGCGACCGTCTGCTGTACCAGTGTCACCTGCGTCGGTGTCGGCTCCTGCCCCTGCTTCGGCCCCTGCCCCTTCGGCCTCTCTGTCCTTGGCTGCGGTTGTTCGGTCCACCGGCCAGGATCCTCGCGCTACCCGCGCTTCCGACTCCCTCCGGGAGTTGTCCCAGGGTGATCGGGACAGGGCTCCTTCTGTGGTGCATGCGACGCCGGAGTCGCGCGACACGCCCGTGCCTGGATGTGGTATGTCCGCACTCGCCTGCCGCCAGTGTGACCTGCCGCGCGCCTCCGCCGAGCTTGCCATCTCGCCCATGTCCTACGGGTTTTCCCAGGTGTGTCGGGCGCCTCGGGATCGTGGCCTACCCATTGAGACTGATCGGCCTCCTTTCGACATGGTTATTTTAGCTGATCCTGTGTTCCAGGGTGAGATCCTGGTTCGGCGCGTTCTGTATCGCTGGGCTAGGCGCCACAACGACTTGGACACCTACGGTGGGTTCCAGTGGGCTTACCCTCCGCCTCTGGGCATTATGGCTTCGGATGCCCTTACGGTAGAGTTTCCTGCGGTGCCGGGTGTTACGTACACCACGGTCCTCCAGCCCATCCTCGAGTGGGATGCCCGGCGTCCGGCGCCCCTCCCGGGCCAGGGTCTAGACTCCCGCGGTCACCCTCCTCCTCGGGCCAGCGACTACCTAGAGACATTCGGGTCGCGCCAGTGTACGCGTCGGTGGCGTTCCCGTGAGATTCGGCACATCCGGTTGTGGCCGTCCAACGTGGAGCCCCTGGTAGATCTGTTTTTCCCGACGGGTATGCGCCCTCGGATCCGGTATCATCGCCTGCTCCTTCGGGCTCTCTGCCTGATCGCGGTAGAGCCTTTCCTACGCCTCTTTGCCTGCGGTTTCCTGGACTGGGCCCGGGGCCAGGTCGTTCTTACTCAGCATAGGTATTACTGGGCCTTTCTGGGCCTTTTTCCTGACGGCGTGTGGGCCGATGTTTTCCTCACCGTAGATAGGCATGACAATGTTGAGGATGTGGCCCATTACCAGGCCTACCTGGATGTCCTGCTGGCCTCCCGTGGTACCTACCAGACGGATGGCCATTAGATAGAGGGCCTTAGGCCCGACCTGAGGGTGTTGTCCCTCCGGTATGTAGAGTCGCCCTCATGTTCTGGCCAGTTGGCTGGTCGTTCTTGGTCCTTGGTGCTGATTGGTTTACTCTGTGTGTCCTGCCCAGTGCCGTTCCCCCCGGCAAGGACTCCGTTCCAGGCAGTTAGGGGAACCTACCACCAGGCTTGGTGCTGGCTAACCCTACACCTCCAGGCGTGGTGGTGGAGACCGTGTGAACTATTGGTGCCTTGTATCTTGGATGGCCTGCTGACTGTGTTAGTGTGTGCTGGGTGCATTAGGTTTCCTACCCCTTGTTTTCCTCCCTGTACGTAGGGAGAGGGCTCCCTACCTTTGTGGGGGGGGAGGTGTTACGTCGCGTAACAATTCGTTGTAGTTACGGACGTAAATTAGGTCCTTTGCCTCGGTTGTCCCTAGGTTTACGTTTAGGCTCCTACCGGGACATTATTGTCCTCGTAACAGTACTGTGGTACATTGGGTGCCGTTGGGCGCCGCGCCGCGTACTTTACTAGTGGTCCTGATCCTGTGGTAGAATGTAGTGGACCAGCGTGCATCAGTAGATTTAGTGGACCAGCGTGCACCTGTAGGCGAGGGCCATGTCGGCCCGAGCGTGTTGGACCGTTGGTGACCATTTATGCGCGTTCTACCCCTTGTGTGTGCACTCGGCGTGTGTTAAGTGAATTGACACATTTAGGCTTGGGTCACGGCAGTGTAGTTGTGTTTCCTTCCTCTATTCCTGGAGTAAACGGGTTTTGATAAATGGTTGTATGGCGTATTATAGTAACACTTACGTTAATGCATTGAGATCAGCTCCGTCACGTTCGTCTTTCGCCAGAGGGTTAAGTAGAGGAGGCCTGACCAGTTTAGGTAGTATCAGGCCCATTAGAGGTAGAGGTGGAGGTAGATATCCGCGGCGTAACAGCCAGGGATGTCATTGATGCAAGCACTAGTACCACAGAAAAAGCCCCTGTCTTCCGGCTCATTAATTCAGCCACATTACAACCCAATAGTCCAACTGGGCACGAGGATGGTGCACGGGGTGAGCAGCAGGTAGCTCCTTCCTCACACCTGGAAGAACCACAAGTGAGAGCAAATCCTGTTGTCCCCAAGAAAACATTTGCTGAGGTTCTTAAGGCCTGGCACAAGGCACACAACAGCAAAGCAGTTGTGGCAACAGGTACAGCACAGGTAAATGCGGTAGGGGATGCAGGTCAAGATCCTAGTATTTTGGCTGTAGACACCCAAGCATAGGTGAGTATCATCAGTGCACATGCTGTATATGGTCTGAAAATGATGGCCTCACCATGGGCTAGAGTGTCAGATTTTTCAGGCAAAACCAAAATGCATGTCAAAGGTCAGGTGAGCATTCAAATCTTGGGTATGCCCACTCCATTTCAGGTGGTAGAGGGTTACTCAGGGAATGCCCTATTAGGGGAACCTTTTGTATCTTACCCTGGTGTTGTCATCTCAGCTGGGAGGTTGAGTGTGGCAGGGGTAGGACAGGCACCTCTAGATCATTTTAAAATCCCTTTGAGCCAGATTAGCACTGGGTTGGATGCTGCTATCCATGCAGTTAAGCCCAAGTACCTCCCAGGTCAAGAACCATGTGTGGAGGACCTCATACACTCTCAAAAGCTACACCCTTCAGCGTTTGGGCTTGGTAGATGGGATGTTGCATCCATGTCTCCCCTGTCCTATGATGATATTGTACGGGACTGCCAGACGCAGATTGGGTTTCTTAAGTGGCTGGAGGCTTTTACCAAAGCCAGGGAGGAGTGGGTTGTTCCAGATGCACGTAGTCCCACTCACACACCACCTGTGACTCCTCTTGATGC
The DNA here is from genome assembly GCA_009746045.1 of Mesostigma viride. NCBI lineage: Eukaryota > Viridiplantae > Streptophyta > Mesostigmatophyceae > Mesostigmatales > Mesostigmataceae > Mesostigma > Mesostigma viride. Next base: position 73,080 of record RPFO01000510.1, read on the forward strand.
TATGCCAGCTGGAGCCAAGAAGCTAAGGTTAAAGTTTGTGTGCAAGCATAAACCTCAGGGGGACCACCTATTTTCCATGCTAGGCCATGTGTCACTGAGTTCAGGGGCTCTACAGAGCTGACAGAGGCTGAGCTTTATACTCCTGCATGGTATTCAGCAAACGTGTTGCTTTCCTTGTTTGTGCATCAGCTTAACACAGGGAAGGATTATGTGTGTAAAGCCACAGATATCAAAAGAGCCTTTCTAAAGGGTGACCCTGCCATAGCACAGCAGGTCTGGAGAGGTCAGGTATACGTGGTGAATACTCCTAAGGTGTGGCACAGGGATATTGTACAACCCTTGTTGTGAGGCCAAACCTGGGGGTTGAAGGGTTGCAGTCAGCTTCAAAAATTTTTAGGCTGTCTGCACAGGAGGTATTCATGAAGCTAGCTAGGGGCCACCTATGATGACATTGACCCTTGCTTGTTTGTCATCCCACACCCTGATGGAATGATGATGTTTGTCTGGCATGGGGATGATCAGTTAAGCTCAGGTCCTAGAGTTGCAGTGGATGCTTTCATAGCTCAGGTGTCTGCTAGCTTTGAGATTGGCAAGCAGCTAGAGCTGGGCAAGGAGCCAGTCAAATTCTGTGGCATGATGCTTGATCGAGTTGCTGCAGCAGCAGGGCAGCTGGGTTTGTTCCATGCAGGCCTCAGACTGCTGAATACATTAAGTCTTGTCTGGATGTCCTGCCTGCCACCATCACCCCTGACTTGTGCCCTACCATTAGAGGCAAGCTTGGTTGGCTATGTGCTACATGTGCACCCCACCTGGCTTTTGTGAGCAGGGTAGATGATGAGGTACTACAGGAGGTAGGAGCACGGGCAATCAAGCAGTTATTGCATGATGGTCCACCTTTGATGCTTTACTCACTGGATCTGTTTACTCCCATTCACATCACGTACGTGCATGATGGATAGTTCAATGGAGTACAGGGTAGTTACCAAGGTTCAAGCCAGAGAGGCTGGATTGTTTTTCCTGCATAACAAGGGTGGGAAGAAGTCACTAGTCTCCTGGTTCAGTAGATTGCACAAGAGGAAGGCTGTGAGTATAGCAATGTAGCTAAATGCAGGGCTGTGGTATCTTCGGTCTTGCATGCAAGGTATCTCAATCACTTGCTGGTCTGGCTTCAACACCAGGCTGGTAGCTCTGCAGGAGTGAAAGCACATTTGCTGACTGACTCTCAATCTATCATCTCTTTCCTTGCCAATCCTTTGGCTGTTCACTCGGACCTGGATTGGATTGTGCTAAAACAGGATAGCAAGTACCTGGAGTCTAAAGCCCACGTCAGGGACAAAGACAATGCTGCCGACGCACTGACCAAGGTGCCACAGGCAGCAGGACCACAGTACCAGGTCTTGTATGGGTTGATGAACCCTGGTCACAGTCTGAAGTGACTGGCACATTGTACATGTTAGCCCATGACCCCCTGCCTAATACTGCAGCTGAAAGGCTGCAGTGGCAGCTGGGTAGTTTTCTGACACTGAGAAGCACTGGTCTAGAAAGTTGGGACATGATGAATGTGTTATTTATTGAATAAATTTTTTGGGATACCTGTTTGGATGACCATGACATGCTGGGGCCTTGAGCACCCATCTCACTCAGTTAAGAAACCATGCTTGAGACATGGGGCCTTTTTAATGCATCTCTTGTACATGTGTGAGGTGACCTTGGGGTCCTAGTAGGTTGTCTGACAGTTTTTCTAAGGCATTGTGTCTATTTACCCAGAGGCCTCAATTGAGGCCTTTTGGCTCAATTGAGGCCTTTTTCACCAAGGTCACATGGGGACGGTAATTTTGGCGGGAAGGACCGGTCCTATGGGTCGTCCGGCCCCAGTGGCGCGAATCTGGTATATGTGCTGAGCGTCCTGACCCGTTGGGGTCGACAGGGGTCGACGGTTACTGAAAGATATGTGAGGTGGAAAAGTACCTATTTTGGCCACTTTCGTGCAACCGGACGACGAATTTTCACGAATGCACGACCATGGCGGCCTCGAGTAAAATAGACCGTATGGCCACGTTCGTGCATCATTTCGACCAGTAAGGAGCGCGTTGGGTAGATAAATTATCCGTGAAGCTAGCCCGATCGCTAAATGGGTCAAAAGTCAATTTCTAAATTCGTGGGGTCGTTATTTGTGTGCTGAATGCCAGGTTAGTGAAATTCAGCTGGGGCGTAATTGGCGTTGATAGTGCGCCTGCCAGCAGGCCGGTGCTTCGATATGCTGGGAAGAGACTAGCGGAACGGCGGGGGGGATGTTGGGGCAGCCGTGACTAAAGGGGCACTGGCTATTTTCGAGCCTTTTGGCGTGGATCCGTAGGTAGAGGAAGGGGTGTTTTTAGCTACTAGGAAAAACTGGGATGCGGACAATAAACGCGCGCGCGCCCCCAGCTATGGGAGCGCCGTTATGCGAACAGCGCTGGTGAGGCCGCTGCAGCCGCTTTCATACGTCAATGGACGACGCATGGAGCGTCTGTCCGGCCAGATTTGCGGGCTGCATCGCTTCCGGACAACTTGAAAACGCCGAGCTTGAACAGCTTTTCTAATGCAGGCACGTTCAGCGCCAGCGCATATGCGTGCCTAGTGATCCCGGGTGTGAGGGTTGTGAAAGGTAAGTGCGTCCTGGTGGTAGTAAGGTAATGGCATCGATTTGCTTGTGATATCGTCAGTTTTTAGCTGCCTATCGGCGCCTAGTGCCGATGTGACGTAAGGCTGGTTATAGTACTTCGTGCAGTGCTCTGCGGCTGGCCCCCGCCTTGTAGACGTGTTTGCTTTCCATAAGAAGCATGGCAGTTCCTGCCATGCTGGCCATGTCTCAGGCAACCCTTGCAAAGCCCAAAATCAAGCTAAGAGGTCTAGTAGGCTGTGCAAATGTTGTCCAGTTATGCTTGTATATCTTGCCATGTGCTGTTCATCTGCTGCCGCGGCAGCAAACCCCTGTCATAATATACCGTAACAACCTAGATATTGGGGCTATGTGAGTGAAGCTACGCGCTTGGAAGGTCACACCTATCATTATAATGCATGATCCTTGTGCGTGTTTGTAATAGAGGCTTTGGATTCCTCATGGTTACGTGCAATACCCATGGCAGGCTATTGCTGCCTGCAGTGCTGCGCGACAGCCCCGGCCGTGCAAGTGTGTGTGAGGGGTCCCTTGGGGAGCATGCCATGTGATGCCATGCTTACCATGTCGTGGGGGAACCTCGTAAGGTCCAAAAGACACGCTACATGCAGATGGAACTGAGTACTGACGCCTTTTGGTCGCTTGTATCGATGGTCATGTTGTGTTGATGGTGCCGTCGCAGCGACACCCTGTTTTATTAAATCATAATTAAATATGTATTAGGGCTATATGACTGATGTTAAGTGCTGGGAACCCCAAAACAATGATAATAATGCATGGCCTTCACTCATATTTGGAATAAAGTTTGTTGGCTCATTGTAATTACATGCAACACCCAATTTATAAAAAGGCCTCAATTGAGGCCTTTTTCCAGGTAGATAGACAATTGGGAATGGCTGCGTCCATTTGAGGGCTATGTGTGTTTCTGTGGAAACCCAAATAAAACTTAAAGTGGGAGTTAGTCTAAGTCTCCCGCCTGTAGCCTAAGTGGACACGTGTCAGCACCGCCAGCACCCAATTGGGTACTGGGACGGTGCTGGACTAGAGCAGTCGTGGCATGGACACGTGGCTATACTCAGTATGTGATGAGCCGGTACCTCAGTACCAGGACTGTAGTTGTCATGTTAGGACTGACTAGATCAGGTTGTAACTGATAGGCTAGTCCGTCCAGGATCAGTAAGTTAGTTTAACTTACGCAAAGTCTGGCCAGCCATCGTTGACGGCTGGCCAGCAGTATATTTGCCACATTATCCTAATGCCAAGGTGTCTTGTCGTTCACACTGTCACACGCCATTTGGCACTGCCTGAGCATTCTGGCTCTGTGTATCCCATAACTGGCTCTTGTTGGGTGCGTTAGGTTGTTCCTACCCCTTTGGTTTCCTCCCTGTGCGTAGGGATCGAGAGGGCTCCCTACCTTTGGGGGGGGGGAGGTGTTACGTCGCGTAACAATCTGTTGTAGTTACGGACGTAAATTAGGTCCTTTGTCTCAGTCGTTCTGAAACAGTCTACTTGTTTGGAATCATACACTGACCCCATGAATAGGACGCCGTTGGCGGTAATGGGAAATTACTATTAGGCGTCTAGCACTAGTGTTTTATATAGGGTACCGTTGGCGGTAATGGGATATTACTATTAGGTTACCCGAATCGTTGGCAAAACAGAACGTACTACTAAGCATATCACATCTGTACTTGTACAATCCGTAAAGATTCCCTAGCTGTTCCTCGCAGGAATCTTCTCGCAAGAATCTCAAGTGTATATATTGTATATATGCCAAATGGCAACCTGTAAATACTGTTAGTCTAGATTCTTTACTTGCGTTATAGATTCTTTAGTTGCGTTATTGTGTGTTTGCCACCTGGAGCTCATTCGTACATAGTACTTTGTGTGTTGACATCTGGAGCTCGTAGGTTCACTCTGAATTCGAACACGGAATCTACAGAATCTTCCGTTTAGTATAAAAGTAAACTAACTTTCTAATTCCAAGTACCGTTCATGCAATCAACACTCCATCCGTCCTCACTTGTCGGTCATTGTGTGTCGTGTACGTTTTGTGTGTGTGTTTACTGTGTAAGTGTGAAGGTCTTCAAGACCGTAACTTTACTCCGATTCCAGCTGAATGTTTTATTTTAACATGGTATCGTGTGCGCTAGGTTGTCGATTTTTCCTACCAACGCAATGAACAAATACCAACGCTACATTTACGTAAGTGACCTGATTTATTCCGAAACGTCATACATTGAACTGTCCTATTACCATTTCGAAAAAGGGGATTATCACAGGTCTTTTTTCTCTGGCTCAGAAGCTTTGTATACTAGAGTCGTTTCAGTTAGTTACTGGGTTCTTCTGAGCGGATTTTTAGCAGAGCTAGAGAAGACAGGGACCTGTGGCGTTTTCGCCCCTTAGTTACATTTCGGGATTCGTCTTTTGGTGTTAAACTATACAACGACGACATCTGGGTCCGCACCTGCAAGTTGTTGCACGATTCAGACTGCAGTCAGTGGTTTCGTGCACTGACCGGTTGCTGGGTGGATTACCTGGATACAGCCGACCCATCTGACGAGGACAACTAGTCCTTCTGGTGTTGATTGTCACGTGTTTTATAATCCGTTTTCTTGTTTACTTTGCAGCCCTACAGGTTGCATTGTTTGCATCTTTTGCTGCAATCCTTTGTGTGTATACATTCCGTGGACTGCTGTGTGTCCATTGTGTGTTTTGCTAGCAGAGTGTGTGTTCAGGGGTCGCTCCCCTAGTGTGTCACGTTTCTTTATATTGTATAAGCGTTTATATTGTGTTTTCTTTGTTGTTTTGTGGTCCGTTTGGTCCCACAAGGCACATTCCGAAATTTCTTTCCAATTCCGCAATTTCTGTCCAAGCTTTCAATCTCTTAAAGCATCCATATCATGGCGGCCACTGTGGCAGCTGTGAACAAAGTCAAGCATTCCCAGATTATCAACGTCTGCAAACTGCTGGGTCAACCTAATCCCTATGACGGGACCAATCCCAGCCTCTGGAAACCTCTTCAAGTGAGAGTGTGTGCCATGTTTGCAGGACTGGGCATGCTAGATGACCTCCTGGGGAATGGCACCCTGGATCCAGAACGCCAAGCTGCTGGCTATGCTGGGCTAACCCTGATTTTTGATGGAGAGCTTCTCCTGGGAATCGCCCAACTGGAGGAGCGCACATGCAGCGCCGCCTGGAAGTGGATCTGCGAGCACTGTGAGCAGCCGGAGCACACTGTCTCCTTCCTGAATGATCTCCGCCGGCAACTGCAAGCCCAGAAACAGCAACAGGGCCAATCAGTAGGAGACTACTGGACTGTCAACCACACCAAGTGGTTGCAGTACTTGTCCCTAAACGGAGAGATGACCGCTGGCGTGTTCAGAGACAACAACCAGGACGGTCTTCTTCCTGAACTGCATCCTATCCTGGCGGCCATAGGTCTCCCCAAGACCTGCTCACTGGCAGACTATCGAGCCGCCATCTTCCTTGCTGAAGATCGCCTCAAGATGCAGAAGGCTGCCCTAGGCACGCCCTCCACCGGTTCCCGCAGCACGCCACCTGCCAGCACCCCTGACACGGTCGACCACTCTGGCGTGGCATATGCAACCAGGCCCAAGTCCAACCTCCTCTGCAAGCACTGCAAACGTCCTGGACATGTTGAGTCCCATTGCTGGGAACTCTACCCCGCCTTGCGCCGCGCTAGGGCACCCATGGGCTCCACGCCTCGGGCTCATCTCACGGAGGGCCTTCTCCCCACGGACACTCCTGGTACTCCACAGGCTTCTTCTGACGTGAACGCCAGTGATGTACCTCTGTTTTATGGTTTCTGACCTGGCCTGGGAGGCCTTGGTTCCCTGAACTAGAACTTGTTTGCTACGTTACTCAATGGGTACTGGCCTGATCAACCAACTTCCTTTTCCAAGTAACTATGCTCTTCTAGTTCCCTCAGGTGCGCTTTTCCAGTCCTAGTGGCTGGCCACCTTAGCCATTTCTGAGAATGCCCACCTGTGTCGGGCAAGGGGGGTGTCTGTTTTGCCCCACACATGTAAAGGGTGCATTGGTCCTGCACAGTAGCAGGTCACCCTGTTATCATGCTGTCAGTAGTAAGGGGGGTGTTTGGAATCATACACTGACCCCATGAATAGGACGCCGTTGGCGGTAATGGGAAATTACTATTAGGCGTCTAGCACTAGTGTTTTATATAGGGTACCGTTGGCGGTAATGGGATATTACTATTAGGTTACCAGAATCGTTGGCAAAACAGAACGTACTACTAAGCATATCACATCTGTACTTGTACAATCCGTAAAGATTCCCTAGCTGTTCCTCGCAGGAATCTTCTCGCAAGAATCTCAAGTGTATATATTGTATATATGCCAAATGGCAACCTGTAAATACTGTTAGTCTAGATTCTTTACTTGCGTTATAGATTCTTTAGTTGCGTTATTGTGTGTTTGCCACCTGGAGCTCATTCGTACATAGTACTTTGTGTGTTGACATCTGGAGCTCGTAGGTTCACTCTGAATTCGAACACAGAATCTACAGAATCTTCCGTTTAGTATAAAAGTAAACTAACTTTCTAATTCCAAGTACCGTTCATGCAATCAACACTCCATCCGTCCTCACTTGTCGGTCATTGTGTGTCGTGTACGTTTTGTGTGTGTGTTTACTGTGTAAGTGTGAAGGTCTTCAAGACCGTAACTTTACTCCGATTCCAGCTGAATGTTTTATTTTAACACTACTGGCTTTCCTAGGTTTACGTGTAGCTAGTACTGGTGGACAACGTTTATTGGATCCTTGTTGTATGTTACGGTAGTTCGGCGCATCGGTGCATTTGCGCCGGCGGCGCCGCGTACTTTATTGGTGGTCCGGCCAGTTAAAGCCCCCGACCGGCTAAGCTATGGCGGTCGGTCACGTTGAGCTTGGGAGAAGGTGAACACAGAGAACTGCTGTCGGAGCTGGCCAACCACTGGTTTATGTCTTAGCCAGCAAAGCCTATCCGGTTAGCCGTAACCGTGGGACAGGCTAGCTGTCTGTACCGACCCGGATAAGGCCCCGGACTGGGGCCTAGGTGGCGCCGGCCCTAGGCGCCGCCCTTAGACCGGTCGACCGCATCGGACCGCCGGATTATAGCCGGCGGCTTAGCGGACGCTAGCGGAAGGCGTGCGGACGCCGGACATGGGGAACTTAGTTTGAGCCAGATCCTAGGGCTCTAGAGTTACTCAACTCCCACATACTCTTTTGTTCTTTGATTAATTATCAAAATAATTACATCAAATGCAGACCATACAAAACCCTCTAAGGTAGGGAACTCAAGGGGGCCTCAAGGCCGTCAAAATCACCACGGTATCGACCCGCGCCCTTGTGATCACACATGAATAGTGATGTAATAAGGATCGAGAAAAAAAAAAAAACCAACTATGCCACCAGACAAAAGGTGACCCATTTTATTAGGACCAGTGACCCGCCGACGGGCCCAAGGCACCGTCCAACGTGGCTAGGGTATGGTCAGGACAAGCAAAAAAACTACTACCAAAATACTCGTGAATGCTAGCAACACAGGGTGAGTTATGCATGGCGGTCGGTCACGTTGAGCTTGGGAGAAGGTGAACACAGAGAACTGCGTTGAGCTTGGGAGAAGGTGAACACAGAGAACTGCTGTCGGAGCTGGCCAACCACTGGTTTATGTCTTAGCCAGCAAAGCCTATCCGGTTAGCCGTAACCGTGGGACAGGCTAGCTGTCCGTACCGACCCGGATAAGGCCCCGGACTGGGGCCTAGGTGGCGCCGGCCCTAGGCGCCGCCCTTAGACCGGTCGACCGCATCGGACCGCCGGATTATAGCCGGCGGCTTAGCGGACGCTAGCGGAAGGCGTGCGGACGGACATGGGAGTTAATGCACTTGTGCAATGAAAGCGAACGTGTGTTTGATTATGCAATGGCTGGCATATATCAATCCATGCAAGCTTGCCAACCTGGCTTGCATGGGCACGTAGGTTAGGGTAACCTAGCTATCCTGCACTAGTGCTAACTAATGAGGTGCTGGCTCCGTACAGCTAGATCTACTCCAGCTAGGACTGATCCGATGCCCACAGGCACCGACTGCCTAACAGCACTACGTGGATGGTCCTGGACCTCCCCTAGGACCTCCGTACAGGACTAGCACTGCAACCACCTTGTGGTCTGCATCACAGCTCATAAACCCTACCACGTGAATACCCACGTGCGTGTGCCCTACATATCTCAGTGCTAATATCTAGCACCCACGTGCCCAATATGGCACGTGCGGATCTAAACCCTAGTAGAGATATGTCCAGTGTACTACACCACCGTCCATGTCCGTATCCCACTTGGGAGACGGGGCCAACGCCACGTGTACTGATAGTCTAGGCCTGAAGTCCTAGAATAACTCCCATTATTACTTTTCTTTGGGGAGTGAGGGGAAGACTCTTCCCACAACCCACTCATATGCCAACCACTACTGATAAAATAAGGCTCCCCACAGGGACAACCAGGACACTGAAAGAGATGCATTAATAAAAGCGCCCATAGCTCCTCCGTGTTGGATATAACATCCCCACTGGTTGGATGCCTGTGTTGGGAAAACCATTGTCAGAAAAATATGACCACACGTTTTATTGACAAAGAACAAGCCATCAATAAAGGAGGACTCTTCTGATCGACCTCAATCTTTAATGACGCAAAGAGAGTCTTACGGGTTGGACACTTCAGTCCCTGCCACCCCATGACCACCCTCCTATCTGGTGCTAACAACCCTGGGCTGAGGCATGCACTTCACCCTCTGCCGTTATACGGATTGATCAGCGTGTATAGGACTCTATACTGAGGCCCTGCAGCCTGTGGCACTTTTGTGAGTGCATCTGCTGCATTGTCAGGGTCTCGGATGTGAGTCTTGGACTCCAGATAGGTACACTCCTGCTTGAGGACAATCCAGTCCAAATCGGTGTGCACAGCCAAGGGGTTGTCCAGGAAAGAAAGCAGAGATTGACTGTCAGTCAGCAGATGGGATTTGACACCAGCATAACTACCAGCCTGATGTTGCAACCACACCAACAGATGGTTCAAGTACCTGGCATGCAACACAGATGACTACCACAGCACGGCATTCTGCTACATTGCTGCTGACTGCCTTGCGCTTGTGGAGTCTGCTGAACCAGGAAACCAAAGATTGCTTGCCAGTGGGGTTAGACAACATAAATAGACCTGCCTCTCTGGCTTGTACCTTAGTGACTACCCGTGACTCCATGGAACTGTCCATCATGCATGTGATGTGGATGGGTTGGAACAGATCCAAGGCATGAAGAATAAGGGGAGGGCCATCATGCAACACCTGTTTAATAGCCCTAGACCCTACCTCCATGAGGACATCATCATCCACTCTGCTGACCACTGCCAGATGAGGAGCACAAGTGGCACACAGCCAACCTAGCTTACCCCTAATAGTGGGACAGAGATCAGGAGTGATGTCAGAGGGAGAACATCTTTGCAAGACATGACATACTCAGGGGATGCTTTGAGAGAACACACCCACTCCTTCTGCTCCTTAAACAGGTTCAGAATGATGCCACAGAACTTGACAGGATCTTTCCCCAGCTCCAGCTGCTTGCCTAATTCAAAGCTAGCAGACACTTGAGCAATGAAATCCTCCACAGCTGCCCTGGGACCAGTAATGAGCTGATCATCCCCATGCCACACAAACATCATCATACCAGCAGGATGAGGGATGGTGAAGAAACAAGGGTCAATATCATCATACTGGGCCCCCAGCTTCAGGAAGACCTCTTGGGCAGACAGCCTAAAAATTTTAGGTGCTGACTGAAGCCCTTCTACCCCCAAGTTAGGCCTTAGATGAGGTTCCTTGATGTCCCCAGACCAGACTTTGGGAGTGTTTACCACATAGACTTGACCCCTCCACACCTTTTGGGCTATGTCAGGGAAGGCTCGTTTAATGTCAGTGGCTTTACACACGTAGTCCTTACCAGCATTCAGATGGTGAAGGAAAGTGGCCAACAGGACCTTAAGAGACGTCTGCTGAATACCAGGGGTATACAGTTCAGCCTCTGTTAGCTCAGTGGAGCCCCTGAACTCCGTGACACAAGGTCTGGCATGAAAAATGGGAGGTGTCCCATCTGCCTGGGGTTTATGCTTGCAGACAAACTTCAGTCTGAGCTTTCTGGCCCCTTGTGGCAGTGCCTCAATCGGTGTTACAGGTGGTACCTGGGACTTACTACGTGGATCAGGACAAACCCATTCCTCTCTAGCCCTGTTAAAGGCTTCCATCCATTTCAGAAAACCAATCTGCGTTTGACAGTCTTTGACCACATCATCATAGGACAAGGGAGACATGGACGCAATGTCCCATCTACCAAGCCCAAACGCAGAGGGGTGTAGCTTCTGAGAATGAATGAGGGAATCAACACAGGGTTCCTGACCTGGGAGGTATTTTATGTTGACAGCATTGATGGCTGCTTCCAGGCCATCACTGATCTGTGTTAAAGGAATTTTGAAATGGTCCAGGGTGACCTGCCCCACCCCAGTCACACTCAACCTCCCAGCTGAGATGACTACTCCAGGGTATGAGACAAATGGTTCCCCCAGCAGTGCATTCCCCTTGTAGCCCTCTACTACCTGGAAGGGAGTGGGCACACCCAGAATGGGAATTAGCACTTGGCCTTTGACTGCCATTTTTGTTTTGCCTGAAAAATCTGACACTCTAGCCCAGGGCGAGCGTTGCAGACTTAGGCCAGATACAGCTTGTGCACTGATGATGCTCACCTGTGCCTGTGTGTCTACTGCCAGAATACTGGGATCCTGGTTAGATTCACCCACAGCATTGACTTGTGCTGCACCTGCTGCCATTTGTGCCTTGGCAGTGTGTGCTCTATGTAGAGCTTTTAGAGCCTCAGCAAATTTATTCCTGGGGACAACAGGATCTGCTGCTTCGTGTGGCTGTTCCTGAGATGAGGGAGGAGCGACCTGCTGCTCATCCAGTGCACGTTCCTCCTGCCCAGTGGACCAGTGGGCTGTGGTGGGGCTGCACCACTGAGGAACACAGGAGCGTCTATGGTTGTGTTGCTTGCATCAGCTATGTCCCTGGCCATTCACTGGGTGAGACCAACCCACCAGACTGAGGCTCTGAATCCATGTCCAAGAATTCTACCCCTGACACGTCTGCCAAAGGAGGGTAATAAAGCTTCAGTCTATGCTTGCCAACCATTCGCTCTCTGTGATGCTGAATAGTCACCGTGTCACCTGTTTCTGACAACCTGATGATTTCAGCTGGACCATGCCATCTACCAGAGTGGGCTTTGTTCCCTTCCCCTCCCTATAGTAGAGTACCTGATCCCCCACTTCAAACACAGGCCTGGCATTACTTTTATCCTTTTTTGCCAGCAACTTGGCCAAGTGTTGCCTTTGCGTGTTGTAGTGGTCTAGTACCTCCTGAGAGTAGCTACCTGATTGCAGGCCAATTGATGTGATTTCACCAAAAGGAGAAGACATGAGGGGTTGGTGTTCAGAGTTCTGCACACCTCAGCTGCCCACGCTGTCCTATCAGCATAGCTCCCAGACTCTGCTGTCCTGGACTCATTTTTCTTTATGAGGTCCCTGATAGCACGCATGGTACGTTCAATCATCCCCTGGCGTTCATGATCTTGAGCCCCAGCAATGTCTATCTTGGGCAGATCAGGATAATCTTGTATCCACGTGAACTGCTGATCCAGCATTTTTTTCCTGAGGATGATACCGTGCTAGTGCAATCAGCAGGGCTCTGTGCAGTTGTTCATTGGCCATGCCTGGCAAGGGTTCTATCACCACAAACCTAGACCAGGCATCTTTTAGGACCAAGTAATACACCGTGTCCTTCACCACGTGTATCACATCCCCTACTAGCTTTCCTCTAGCCAGTGGTGGGGTGGCCACATGCCATCTCTTGGGTTTAGGTGCATGCAGTTGGCACGCTTCACAGTGCTTCCTGACATGCCTGCACATCTGTTCCAGGTCACGGCCATCAATTTTGTTGGCCAGCCTTTCTGCCACTGCCTCATGCCCCATTGCCTTGTGTAGCTGTTGGGCTAACCTGGCATAGGATATAACCTTATCTGCTGCTGCATCTAAGGAGGCTATAGTGGGATCTTGGGCCACCTGTGCTAACGTCATGTCATAAGCCAGGTCCCAATCCACTTCCTCACTGTCAGGCAACACAGAGCAAATAGAGGTACACGGCCATTGAGAAACCAGGGTACAGGAGACTTACAGTCGTCCTGAGTGCTGGCTTGTTTGTGGGGCGCCCCGTCGAGGCTCCCTTCCTGGGCTTGTTGCAGCGTCCCCCTGCAGGTAACGGGTGGCGGGGCTCCCAGCAACCTGGGCACACATCCACATCAGATCCAAGTTCGGGTTTGCCCTTCCAGCAATCATCCCTCTCATGCCCCTTGCATGAGCACCTGGTGCAGTACAGGGTGGAGTCATGAGGCTTACCTTTCTGACTAGGCCCCTGGGAGGGCCCTGCCTTACTGCCTGGGTTCCCCTTTCCCCCCTTGTCTGATTTCCCCTGCTGCTTGGATGACCCCCCTGCCTTCTTACCTTGCTGGGGACCCTTGAACACCGCCTTGACCTGAGCTACCACCTCCTTGATGAGCTTCTTCCTGCTAGGACCTGCACCGTCCTGAACCCCCCCCTTGGACCTTGTTAACCTTGGGTTCCTTGACAGTGGAGAAGGGTTCTAGGCTCTGCTGAATGAACAACATGGCCCCCCTAAAATCATCCCACTTGTCTTTAAGGCCAGCCAGCAGAACTGCATTGGTGTTCTTGTCCAGCTCAGCTTTGGTGAGCCACTGATGGATAGGTACTTAGAGTTGAGTTTCTTCAACTCCTCGTCCCTGTCTATGTACAGGACATACTGTTTGTTGTCACGTACGTAGTCAGACTTGTTGACTTTGTACGAGGCCAACCAGTTGAACCCCTTGATAGCCTGCAGGTGTTCCCCCTTGGTCAACAGCCCTTTTAGGTCTGCTATGAATTCTGTGAAGATTTGCACCTCCTCTGCCCCAGGTGTGCTGGCCTCCTCTCATACATCTGTACCATTTGTTTTATGCTAGGTGCAGATTGGTGGATCGTGTTAGACACCCTAAGAGCAGGAAACCAATCACGGATGTTATCATGGGACCAGGAATGTTCTATCTTGAAAAGAAACTCAAGTGCATCCTCCTGCACAAACCCCTCAGCTAGACCTGGGAAGGTAATCCTATCTTCCCTACGGGATGCATCAAACCTGGGTCGCTGTGGTACAGCGACAGCCGCTTGTGGTTGAGGTGCTGCTGCTGCTGCTGCTGCTGCGGTTGCTGTTGCTGGTGCTGCCGCTGCTGCTGCTGCTGCTGCTGCTGTTGCTGATGCTGTGGCTGCTGCTGCTGCTGGGTTGTCGCTCCAGCGTTGCTGCCGCCCGCCATACCCCCGGTGCTTGAGGGTGCCCCTCCCCCTGGTGCTCCCCCGTCCTTCCCCTCGTCGCCATCCTCCTCTGGATGCGACCGCTGGGGCGTAGACGATGGTCCACACCCCGCCTGCCACTTTCCTTGGCGTACCCGCTTGGCGGCCCTCAGCAGTTGCTCTACTGCCTCTGCTGCCCGCGCCCGCTTGGTCGGGTTGGCCTCCGCTGCGTCCAGCTCCTGGTGGAGTAGTGCAGCGATGCGGTCCAGCTCCAAGTCCGTGTCGGTCTGCAAAGTGGTTTTGGGTGTGTGTGTGTGGGGGGGTGGTGTGTCTGCACCAGCGCGTACGCGCTCACGCGCGTTTAACAAGGCCGCTCCTCGCTGTGCTCGGGCTGGCTGCGGGGTGCGCATGAAGTCCAGTACCGCGTCCTCGGGCAACGGCTCGTGGGGCGCCAGACCGCGCTCAAAGCGGATGGCGTCGCCGAACTCGCCCTGTAGCGCCCAGGTCCTGGCCGCCTCCTGATACCGGCGGAGTGCCCTCTCCTCCTTCCGCATGCGCCTGTCCAGGGCGCGTGCGTTCCGCCTGCTCTTCCTCGCCAGCCTGGCCTCCTGCTCCCTCCTAGCCGGGCCCACCATCGCTGCCAGTGCCGCCTCCGACCGCTTCATGGCTGCGTCCAAGCGCGCCTGATGACGCCGGGTCTTCTCCGTGGCGTCGTGCGCCTTCGCCCGAAGTCGGCGCAGCTCCCGATGCTGTGCCTCCCTGGCTGCACGCTCCCGTGCCAAGCTATTCTCTGCCATGGACCTGACCATCGCCCGCTTTGCCTTACGCTGGCAATGTCGGGTGTACTCGATCTTGGCCAGTCTCTCCGCCTCGACCATGGCCGGGTCCATCAGAACCAGTTCCTCACCCCGCGCTCCTGGCTGCATCTCGACCGAGGAGTCTGTCTCCTGCAATACATCCCCTGCCATGCGCCGAAAGTTGCGCGCTGTGCGCCTGTGAGCAAAGGTGAAGAGCTCGTTCTTCTTGCGTAGCACGTAGGGGGGCGCCTCGCGCGCACCTGTCGGTCCCGCGCGCAAGCCTGCCCTAGCCACTCGATCCCGCTCCCGCTGCCTCTCCGCGAGCTCCCGGGCTATCCTGTCTATCTCAGTCTCCGCCCGCAGCTGAGCCTCGCGCTGAGCCTCCAGCTCGCGCTGCTGCTCCAGCTCCTTGCGCAGCTGGGCCTCCTGCCGAAGGCGTTCTGCCTCTCGGCGGAGCAGCTCCTCTCGCTGCGCCCTGTCCTCAGGCAACTCGAGATCCACGAAGTCTTCATCCTCGTCGTAGCCATCCGACGGATATCCCCTAGAACCGGCACCACCCTCCCCGGCCCAGTAACCAACTCGGGTGCCGTGGGCTGCCCTTCAGCCGGTGGCGCATTGGGGCGCCAGACATTGTATCGGCGGTCTCGACGCCAGTTGATCCAGGTACCGCGGGTCCTCGTCCGAGGACGAGCGACCACTGCCGGCATCGCTGCCAGCGTGATCACCCCTACCCTGCCGGCCCCTCACTGCCGCCCGGTAGTCCAAATCTTCGGACGACGGGACAGGCTCGACTCGAAGAGCCATCGTGATCGGAAACGTTCGACATTTTAAAATGATAGAGTAGTATAAAAACTGTGAGAGTTTTTATTAATGCAAGTTAATGCACTTGTGCAATGAAAGCGAACGTGTGTTTGATTATGCAATGGCTGGCATATATCAATCCATGCAAGCTTGCCAACCTGGCTTGCATGGGCACGTAGGTTAGGGTAACCTAGCTATCCTGCACTAGTGCTAACCAATGAGGTGCTGGCTCCGTCCAGCTAGATCTACTCCAGCTAGGACTGATACGATGCCCACAGGCACCGACTGCCTAACAGCACTGGATGGTCCTGGACCTCCCCTAGGACCTCCGTACAGGACTAGCACTGCAACCACCTTGTGGTCTGCATCACAGCTCATAAACCCTACCACGTGAATACCCACGTGCGTGTGCCCTACATATCTCAGTGCTAATATCTAGCACCCACGTGCCCAATATGGCACGTGCGGATCTAAACCCTAGTAGAGATATGTCCATGTACTACAACCACCGTCTGTCCGTATCCAATTGGAGCGGGGCCACGCACGTGTACTGATAGTCTAGGCCTAATCCCTAGAATAACTATGGGGAACTTAGAGCAGATCCTAGGGCTCTATAGTTACTCACTCGGCCTTATCCTTCTTGTAGATGTAGTGGACCAGTGCATATCGTGCGAGGGCCATGTCGGCCGAGCCTGCCGGACCGTTAGTGATAATTTATGCACGTTCTACCCTCGTGTTGGCACTCGGCGTGTTTTATGGATTGTAAACATTTTAGCTAGGGTCACGGCAGTTTAGGTGTTACCTTCGTTAAATCCTGAATTGAAAGGGTCTTGGTTTGAGTGGTTATGGCATATTATAAACACACATTGTCAACGCATTGAGATTCGGGGTCGTCACGTCCATCTTTCGCCAGGTGTAGTTACAAACGGCCTCACTAGCTTAGGTACGATTCGTGGGTTAGGTAGAGGCGCGGTAGAGGACGCGCCGCAATTACAATGTCCTCACCGCTGGCGTGCCCCAGCGCGCGGCAGGGCCCCGTGGATTTCGTGATCAAGTAACTCGATGGACATGTGCTACACTAACGTGACGGGCTCACACCGGCAGCCTCCTGGTTGTCTGTAATATGAGGCAGATGGTAACGCAAGGTAATGCAAGTAGTATGAAGGAGACACCCCCAGTTGTGGGGGCTCCACGTGTGACCGCGTATGGCATTATGCGATTCGGCCAGTGCCACACCCCTGTAACTAGGACTAGATTTTAATTATTAATTAATTATATAGACACTAGATGCTTACATCCAT
>RPFO01001175.1:0-85000 GCA_009746045.1 Mesostigma viride
GGGCAGGAGGGGACTTCATACCTGAGTGTTTCCTCCCTCCTCCCCTGAGGAAACACTTATGAATCCCCTCCCTCAGGAGGGAGGAGGGAGGAGGGAGGAGGGGGGAGGGAGGAGGATGGCACTGTCAGCACAACAGTGGAGGGCCATGCATGGTGATGGCATTGAGTAGTTGGTTGTGATGCATGCTCACGTCACGTTGAATTAATACATTATGCATCTAGCCTTGTAATTTTAATGTGGCTATACCCATGCATGCCAGCTCAGATTTTATGCCACTAAGCCGGATGCTAGCAATACCTCTATAATGCAGCACTTGCATGCTTCACAGGTGGGCACATGGGTAATCCCAGTTTTAAGAAGAGAAATGGAACACAGTATGCTACTACTACTAAGCATGAGCTTACTTGGTGTTGCTGCTTGGTCCGCCATCCTCCACCGCGCCGCTCTTGTCAGCCTTCCTCTTTGACCTGGCGGCCTTCTTCTCCTCCCTCGCTGCCCTCGCTGCCATTTGCTCCTTGTAACTGCCATGAAACACAAGGCAAGAAAAGCACCGCATGCAAACAAGAAAAGTTATGAGTAAGTCAGATTCATCATGTGTTGCACAAGCAGCTGTCCCCCACCCCCCACCCACCCTAACTGAGAAAGCAATTTCCTTACCTGCGGAAGGTGGACGTGTCCTCCGTGTCCCACTGCACGCGCCCACCTTCGCTGATGGATCGCACGTGAGCGCTTCGGAAGCTGCACCAAGTTCGAGACAGCATCGGGAGGTTTAAGCAAGGCATAACATCGGGTATACAACATTGGGTCAGGCAAGTGAAGTCACATGCCGTGCACACGGGCATACAAGCAACGAGGACAGCTTGACAAACAAGCAAAACAATGAGGACAGCTTGTCAACAGCAACTTACGTGGTGATGCCAGTCGCCGGCGCGTGGATGAACTCTATGGGGCCGTGCACCTCCATCTTGGCGGTCCTCTTGTAGGTCATCTCCCACCAGTTGTTGCCGAGCAGGCTCGACAGCTTGGAGGGATCCTCGAAGGACGCCTGCATTATTTAGGACGCCAGTGCAATATTACCCTAGCTAAAGCATTAGGCGATCATCACAACTTGTTGAAAGCATTGCAGAATTTCACAGCACAAAGTGATAAAGCAAAACTGAAAAGATGCAAACAAGACGTACCAGCAAAACACTGCCGTCGCTGCCAGGCCCGTCACACGGCACGAATGCCTTGAGCACACCCTCGGGCAGGGACAGGAAGGCGTTGAATGACGTGCAGACGGTGAAGAACCGGAGGTTCCCAGCCAGTGCACGCTCCGACAGGTGGCCTGCGAAGTGACTGCGCATGGCAGCCCGCATTGCCTGGCTAAAGGCGCGTTGCCCCAAGCTTGCCACCATGCACCGGGCTGCCACCGGTGGCTACCGCCGTCAGCTGCGGCATTGCTTCCGCAAATGCCTTTGCGGACGGGGGCCCGATGGGCTGGAGCTTGCCCTCGCTCTTCCAGTAGAAAAGCTGTGGGAAAACCATCTCGCAAAAGTCCATAAACTCGCAGGCATTGCATTGAAGCCGGTAAGAACGAATACAAGAGACGCATTATAATGCTTGCATAAACTCAATCAACAAGATTGAAGAAATACAACTTGCCTGCGGGACAACCGCGTCGGTTTGCAGCAGCAGGTCAGGGCTCTAAGGCGGCTGAACGTTCACGATGCCGCAAATCATGCTGGCCGGGAAAATCACCATTGCGGAGCTTGGCAAAAGGACAAGCCCGCGGGATTCTCCCGGCCAGCAAACGGCCTGGGCTAGCGCGGGTGGCAGTTCCTGTGGTTCATAAAACCACCGCCCCTCCACTGCCCACTGGTCACCGGCCTCTACATTGCCGTGCTGCTCCAGTCCATCCCTGGGCTTCACCTGATCCCACCGCAATATCTTTGTAATTTCTACATATAAATAGTGTTGCCTGGTCCCCGCAGGCCTACTGCACACCCCACCGCAATGGTGAGGCCACTGCTTTCCAGGCAGACACACATTACACCCCCATCTGCCCCAGGCTTTGCTGCAAAAAGCCCGGGGCACCATGCCGCCTTTCCCTCTATAAGGTTATCTCGATACGCGTTTCTCGCTAGCTTGTACATTTTCAACGCTATAATAACCTGTCTAGTGCGCAGCCATCATCGCAACACCACTCGCGTATTATTCCATTTTATTCAACCACAATGGCCAACCCTGACGACCTCCGAGTCTCGGTCACTGTAATGCCCAGCTCGTAACCGGCAGTGACCGTCGCGTGTCCGCCCCTGTAACCCCCGGTCTGTCAGTCAGTCAGTCCCGGTCGCGTTTCCGTTTCGATCCGTTGGTTTCTGTTTTTTTAACCCTTTTTAACCGTTTTCCCTCCCGTTTTGATCCGAGGTAATTAAGTCCGGATCTGAAGTAGGTTCGAAGTAAGGTTTGAACTCGAAGCCAGGTGCGTCGATTGAAAAAACGGCCGAAATCGGACGAACAAAGTTAATATACATTGATCGAACCGGTATTTTACGGGGGTCTCAAACACAGCCATTGTCGACGAGTGTGGTGGGGTATTGCTATGCGTAGATAATTATGCAATATTGCACGTGACAATTACTTTTTGGATAGTATCGTCATTCTTGCCGCCATGGAAACACGTAATTCCTTAATCCATGCAGGGCCTGTGCGGGTCGACAGGTCCCAGCTGTCTAACCGGTAAAATGTTTCCACTTTTTTCACTGTCCTCGTGCATACTTTGATCGAACCTTCGCTACAGCCACAGAAAACTTGGGGCATAGTCTTTACACGCACGCGTGGTACACGCCAAGTCATGTGGCAAAGTCCTCTGACGCGCGCGGGGTACGTTCGATGCACGCCAAGTGCGGGAACTACATTTGTAACGGTCGTAGGCAATCAGGACAAAATCGGGCCCGAATTCAGCGAAAATGGCTAAGTCCCGAAGCCATTTTTCGCTCAAGGTCCGGTGCTGCACCGGCACGTAGAGGTACTAGGCCGGGATACGGACCGTAGCTAGCACGACATTGAATTGAACTACGTCCGTATCCCATGAACAATTAATACGAAGGAGTATGGTCATCAAGTTCGCTGTATAGGACGTAGTTTTACGTCTGCCCTTGATGCTGGGTTGGCAGTAGTTAGTTAATTGCCATGCCTTGTAGCAATCAGCTATAGTCATAGTTTACAGCTGGCTTGTCCTAGACGCGTGGGTTGTTACGACTTGACTCTTGTCACCCCGTGTCTTGGTTAAGACCCGCTGCTTATTAGGGGAGCTAGCCACTAACACTCCCTGTCACCTGATTTAGGCCACACATTATTATATAGTATTATAGGCCACCTGTTGGGAGAAACAGTTTGTTTGTCTCCTGACCCTGCCAAGGTTGCCTGTACTGTTTAGTTATAGTTAGGTTGCCTGTTGGGAGAAGCCAGATTTGTTTGTCTCCTAACCCTGCCAAGGCTGCCTGTATTTTCTGTACCAGTTTTGGGCTGCCTGTTGGGAGAAAGTAGTTTGTTTGGCTCCTAATAACCCTGCCAAGGCTGCCTGTAGATTTCAAGTGGCCAACTTGTACGTCAGTCACTCAGGTTAACATCTTTCTGGTGGCCAGTGGGATGGTGTAGACGTTGCGCTTATCATGGATGAGGTCTATACAGTTACCCCTAGTTGCCTTATTATGGAAAGATGTACAGTTGGTTGATAGATGTGTGACAGTTGTTTTTCAGTCATAAAAGCAGTCGTTAGCATCTGTCCCAGTGTTGGATAAACCAGAACCCCCACGTGGTTTTGGTTGTTTGCAGTGTTATTAGAGCTTGCCTGAGGATATATGCTGTGCCAGAACGCCATGGCGGAGTTTTAATTATTATGCTTTTTCCTCAGTGACCTGCCTGGACTTCTACCACTTGGGCTTTCAGTTAGATAGAGAGACGTTGGTAGACGTTGGTGGAACTCAGTGTGAGGCTGTGATATGCAGTAACGCTAGTAGGGATCGGGCGTTCCTTGTCATTATTCACTCCATAAGTGGGCACACATTATATGTCGTGAACACATCACTCACACGAGTTCCCTAGGACAACTGGACTACGCTCAATTGTCCGCCACGTGTCCAGGCTCTAGAGGCTTCTAGACCTGTAGCAACGTTACTACGCACAACGTCCACTAGGCTAGTTGCTAGCTACGTAACTTGCGTACACGTGTGTGCGTCGCGCCACAACCGGCGCTCGGCACTGTTATTCAGTCTCCGCCAGAATAACTCCGGTCACATTGTATGTTCCCCCTGTGTGGCTCCGGCCACAAGTCAGCCTCGAGGTATCTCAGCTAACTCTTTCTCTGCATGTAAGCCTTTCTTGTTAGCTGTCTGCTGACAACTAATTAAGTTCTCATGGTCAGAAACACTTGGAGTCATAATTCTCATGTGATTCCTTGTTTTCAAGCTCTCTCTTTCTCCGCGTGCAGTCTGCGAATCTAGCCGTACCAGATACACAGACTGTGTGCATACCTAGAGTACTCGCTTCTTTGGTTCTCACAGTTATGAGAGCTTTGAGTATTCGCAAGGCCTATGGAGTGGCCTAGTGTTGTGCATCTTTTGGAGCAGTGGACATCATGAACAGAGTTGCTAGGGTGTGTCAAGGATGTTTTGTGACTATCATAGCAGGGATCGATGTAGACGAGCATTCATTAAGTGTGGAGTTTACTGGTGGCTTTTGTTGCTCAGACTCCGCACTGCTTGTCAAGTCCTTGCCTTTGTTATTGATCCTTGTCACTGTCCTCTGACCCCCTTCTGATCTTTCCTTGCTTGCTAATCCTTGTCTTGGGAAGATCTCACCTTTCACCTCTGTTCATTTCTTTGTCTATCTAGTTGCTGCCTTCCATGAGTGGGCTTTGTGGTATCCTCTCATGTCTGTCTGAAAGCTTCTCTCTGATTGAGTTTTGCGTACAACAGTATGCTGGCATCTGTATCCTGAGTGCCTACTCACTCACATTAAGTTGTACATGATGCAAGGGGCCTTGCTCGAGCTCTTGAGTATCTTATCTGTGCTGACTGACCCCTTCCGTCCGCCTTTGATCTGCCCCACAGTACAACAGCGTTCTGGATAATTGCCAATTCTTGAACGTATGATGGGTTGTGATACTGTTGCTGAGAGTCTTAACCTACTCGAGCTGTGAGCTCTCTTTGTTGTTGACCTCATCAGCCTTACCCACTGCTTGACATCAATCTGCAACCTTATGGCTGTCAAGGATTAATCCATGTTGTATGGTCTCACAGGAACATCTCATGGAGGGAACCTGCCACCTTGTTGTCTTGTGGGTTTGAGATGCCCTCACCCCTACACCTTGACAGGGTTGGCTGGCCCCACCCCCCTTCATGTGACTAACCCATGACTGTCCTTTGACTTGTAAGGCCTTGAGCAGATTGTTGGCAGTATGCCTGCTGATTGCATCCAGTTAATCAGTGGCGGATTAGGGAAAGAGTTTGTCTGCTGGTGGTATCTAGTTTGCCAAGCAGAGGCATTACATCTGTTTGGCCAGTGCCTTCAGGTTGTTTCCCGTTTACCAGAGGCTGCCAGATGGATGAATACGCTTACGTGCTGGTTGTCTCCAGTTTACCAGCTGTTGCAAAATTGGACCATGGCTCTGCATGATCAATGATGTGCTGAATTGCCTTTTTCTAAGGTGTCACTAACACTTGGCACTGAGTGCTGCATTGAGCCTTGATGGTCGCGGTCTTGGGTGACTTGAGTAGTTCCAAGACAGTTGGTTGCTCTCACCGTTCCAGTTGAGAGAGACTGATGAGTGTGCCTTGTTCATTAGGGCCAACTTGTTTGTGGGTTGAGATGTGGCTGTAGGCTTTCCCTCACCCTAGCCCCCTGAGTCTTGTCTTAGTGTCTAGAGGGGAGGAGATCTATGATGTCTATGGCAGATGGACATCACTATCTGCCTGTGAAACTGATTGGGATTTTCAGTTTCTTCTTTTGTTGTCTCATAGATCCCCTTCTGTCCTGGTGACCTGTGCCTTCTTCATGGCCGACTTGTTGTGGTCACCTGAACGAGGGCCTTAGGACATAATCTGTCCTCCAGTTGTGGCCTATGGTCTACATGACAATTGTGGTCAGAATGCTTTGGCCAACAAGTTATGCTTCCAATGGTTGACATCCGGAGTCTTCCTGCTGCAGTTTTCCTTCTTGGAGACGATCCTGTGTTTGACCTGCAATCCAGTACACCTGTATGTGGACCTTGGATGGAGAATCTGGAGTGGCCAGATTTGCATGGGATGGAGAATCTGGAGTGGCCATCTGGATTTGGATGGGTTTAAATCTGGGGTGGCCAGATTTTGGAGATCAGTTTTTATTACGTGCTTGCACTGATCCAGTTGTGGGAGACCTTGTCTTGGACGCGTGGACTTGGTGCAGTCTACCTACTTTCTATGGATCCAGTCTGGGATTTGCAGATATGGCACAGTCTTTGCTGCTAGTACAGGCATTCACGCCTTAATAAGTTGGGTTGGCTTAAGTTGGGTTCACGCCTTAAGTTGGGTCGCAGTGGGCTGCATGGCGAACCCAACTTAAGGCTGATGGCTGTACTAGGAAAAACCCAACTTAAGGCGTGTAGGGGCTTCTAGCGCGGTGTGGCACTGATTTTTTACTGCCGCGACTTGAGTTTTTTCCCGCCCCGGTGGTCCGACAGGGTTTCTGCGCCATCCAACACTAAGCATCTATAAAATTCACTGCATATCTTGGTCAGTTGGGCGCTGAAATCAGTCATCATTGTATTATATACATGGGCAAACGGCTTGCTGTTCAAACGCGTTCGTCACATTAGAACCCATCATAAATGCGACACAATGGCCGACAAAACTGATAAGGCCAAATGGAACGCACTGTTTTCCGGCAGCGGGGCAGCGTCCAGCAAAAAGCAGAAACGAGACACCACAGGCGAGAAGGCAGGTGGCAAGGGCAAGCTGTCAAACCAGCAAAAATATGACATCATCCAACTCCTGGAAAAGGGCAGGTCTAAGGCATCCGTTGCAAGGGAATACAATGTCTCAGAAGCCGCCATCTACAAGGTGGAAAAATCCAAGGATGTCTGTGTCCAGGCGATTGAGACTGGCATGTGCAGCCTGGCGACGGGAAGCGCCTTCGTCACCTCGACGACAAGATGGTGGCATTGGACAAGAGCATCGTGGAGTACGTTGCATTGTGCAGGGGCGCCTTTTCGAAAACGAAGATGGGGGTATCTTACCACATGATCTGCGAGAAGGCGAGGAAGGTCGCCAAGTCCCTGAACATTACTACCACTCGGGTTGATGAGGAGGCAAGCGAGGACGATGGAGAGGGCGCAGCCACGGAGGTGGAATGGCATCCCAACACGGGCTGGTTTGACAGGATGATCAAGCGGCTGGGGATTAAGCGCGAGGCCCTGCATGGGGAAGCCGGTGACTGCGACCTGGAAGCTGCTGCTCCCAAGATGGAGGGGTTCAGGAAGGGTGTAGAGGCCTTCGATGTGGACTGCATCTTCAACATGGACGAGACAGGCCTTTTCTTTCGCCAGTTACCGTCGTACAGCTATGTGCCCAAGAAAGAAGCCAAGGCCAAGAAGAAGACCACCCGCGGGTCAAAGGCACAGAAGCACAAGGACCGGGTAACCCTCGTCGTGTGCCTCAATGCTACCGGGACATGCAAGGTGCCCATAACGGTCATCGGCAAGGCTGAGCGCCCTAAGGCGTTCCGATTGATCAGTCCATCTCCCACGCCTTACCTCAGCCAGGCGAATGCGTGGCTAGATGAACGCCGGTGCCAACTGTGGTTCGACACAGTGTTCAAGCCAGCTGTGAAGAAATTCACATCCAGGCCAGTGGTCCTCATCTGGGATAACTGCACTGGCCACAACGTGCAGAATGCTGATGAGCAGATCACCATCAAAGCGCTGCCACCCAACCTCGCCTCCGTGTTCCAACCCCTGGATCAAGGTATCATCGCTGCGGTGAAAGTGGGGTACAAGCATGAACTGGTCAACCGGCTCTCGTCCATCATTGAGAAATGGGATGACGTCAGGCGCCAGGGGGCCAATGCGCCGCGCGGGTGCAAAGGCCTTTCTGAGGGCTACCCTCCGCACGCACTCGACATGGCGGAGATGGTCTACGATCGATGGGAGAAGATGGAGCCAGAGACAGTAATCAACTGCTTCATCAAGTCAGAGTGCCTCACCACAACGCAGACTGAGGCGCTCAAGGCCATCAGCCGGAAGTGGCAGCACCGCGCTGCTGGGTGCCGGATGTCCCCCTTCTCCCTGGCAGGCTCCCTAGCATGGGACCTTGGCTTCCTGGCAGCATTCTCCTAGCTTACAAGCACATTGCTCTGCTGCAGCCCGGCATGCCTCCCTCAGTGGCTCATCTCCAATCTTCCAACCAAACATCTCAGCCATGGCTGTGTGACCAAAGATATTGTGCAGCCTGCGTCCAGCATCCGTGTAGCTCAGTTGCCTATCCAGATTACGCACAGGTCTGCATGGGACGACGCCTGGACGGGCCCAGCTGCGTGTGAGGACGCAACATCTGGACACCTTCTGCATCTTGGATCCAGAGGACCCCGGCAGACCCTCCCAGCAGAGCATCTAGGCTCCCAGAGCCAACTCTGTCTGGGGACCCTCCACCTGTTGACAGTTGAGGGGATTGTTGTGCTGCAGCATGCATGCAATCTTGTGGAATGAGAACATCAATACACCCCTGGTGCTGATCAGAGGTGGCACCCTGCCCAGATTTATTTACATGTGAAGCTGTGTCCCCACAGGGTGTCTCACTATGTACACGGGACTGTTTCACTAGTCACTTCTGATCAGACTGCCCCTTCTTCTTGTTAGGGCAATCCCTCTTCCAGTGACCTTCCTTGCCACAAGCAAAACACTTGCTCTTGCCAGACCCTCACCCTGGGGCCTTGCTGTCCTGCTTGTTCTGGCTGCCTGAGGCCTGATTGTTATTCTGCCCTTGGCCACCACCCTTACCCTGCTGATGGCTGATATGGTTGCCAGACGTGTTCCCCTGATTCTGGTTCCCCTGCTGACCTCCTCCACCACCCTGGTTCTGCTCCTTCTGGGCCTGCTTCCTTCTCCTGCTACCATACCGTGTCCCAGATGGGGTACGGTTCTTGTTCTGGCTAGCCTGAGACGCTGACCCTCCCTGAGAACTGATACCCTTGCAGGTATATATAGGGACCCGGGTCCTGAAGTTAAGTATCTGACACGCTCCAGAGCCCCCCAGGTGCCATCAGTGAGATCACAGAGCTGTCTAGCAGTAGCTCTACCTTCCTCTGACAAGCCCATCTTAGTGGTCTGCTGCTGCCCTGACTGTCACACTGAAGCCCTGCTTCTTGCCTGCCTCCACGATCAACTCAAACCTGGCCAGCTCAGCAGCCACCTCACCCTTGATCTCAAACTCATCGAATTCTCTCTTCTTTTCCATGGTGAGATTGTGAACTCTGTCAGAAAACTCCTCCTTGATGTCGTCTAGCAACTGCAGCCAAGTGTGCCCCTCTTTCAGATCATGCCTAGCCATGTCATTGACCCTTTCAGACGACCCCTTGTTTGCTGTGGAAGAGTGAAACACCCTGACAATATCCACACCCGCTGCGACAGAGCCCACGACTAGC
This sequence comes from Mesostigma viride, assembly GCA_009746045.1. Classification (NCBI taxonomy): domain Eukaryota; kingdom Viridiplantae; phylum Streptophyta; class Mesostigmatophyceae; order Mesostigmatales; family Mesostigmataceae; genus Mesostigma; species Mesostigma viride. Next base: position 9,661 of record RPFO01001175.1, read on the forward strand.
TTCATGTCGTCTAGCCACTTATCCAGGCTATCTTGCTTCAGGGGAGGGTTGAGCGCTTTCTGTCCATTCATGACTGTCACTGCATCAGAAAATGGACGGGTGCCAGGCAACACACTCCCCACACGCACTGGTGGTGCCTGGGGAGGGTCAATCCTTGCAAGCCTCCAAACGCTCGGGAAACATACCAGACACCCTATCGTGAACAGCAGCTTGCTTTGCAGCACGCACACCTGGTGTGACGATCGCGTCCTCTTCATCAGGCGTTGTGAGCACCACTGCATCCGTAGGTCGCCTGGCACGCTTGACTTTCTCCACCTCAGCTTGCCCACCATCACGCCACCGCTTGTGTGTTCTTCCGGCCCTGGGGTCCAGCTCTGGGATAGGTTGCCCAGCTGGCGCCTCCACGCCCCTCTCCTCCATCGCCTCCCCTTCCTCTCTGGCGACGTCCTCCTCTGCCGTTAGCTTCCATTGCTCCTTGTATGTACCGCACCCCGGCTTGCCCTCCTAGGCATTATATACAATGGCTGCGACCAACTTTGCAACAAGAAAACAGCAAACTCTCCACCTAACCTCCACCCCTTCAAGCCTCGTCTTCAGACGAAGCTTCTCCTGCAGCCGGTGCAGGTGCTGGCTCGTGGAACGGTCCCTCCACCGGATTCAATGGTTGCCCCTGGTCGTCGTGTGTAGGCACAGGTCTAATAACCACCGGAAGCCTCAAACCATACGCGTAATCGCGTATCCAGCGAGAACGCCCCCACCTCAACAAATGGGCCTCACCTACACCAACGTTGTCGTCAATGTGGTAGCGATTAATCTCGTCACGCTGCGCCTGGTCACGGCCCTCCTGAGAGCCGTCGCCCTCGTGACGCCTTTGGGCCGACTGAACTACCGCCCCATCTGGCTGATCCACGAAGCCGTAGAAGGCGTCGTCAGTGGAGACCTCTCGACCGCCAACCACGTCGACAGTCAAACTTACAGCTGTAGCTGGTTCAACTCCCAGCGAGAATGTGGAGTGTCCCGACTGGTATAGATGGAAAAAGGATTAAGAGTAATGAATACACGATCGATCAGCAGCGCCCCTCATCAACTCCAAGACGGAGTGAGCCAGATTCTGGCACTCTGCCACCAATGCTTGCGTATTGCCACGAACAATGGCCTCCCGCCTGTCCCGGGCGACTTGCACCACGTTGGGCACGCCGGCGTAGTCGTCCCCAAGACGAAGATTGGCGACGAGGTCGTTGATCTCTCGGGCACCCCCGAGGCTTATGGCAATTATCTGCAGCAGCAGGGAGACCACCTGCTCAAACGCGAATGCGTTTGTATGGCCTGCCCGCCAAGACCGGCGCTGGCAGCCTTCTTATGATTTCTGCGAGGTCCTCGCGAAACCTCAGCAGCTGCTCGGCCGCTCCTCGGACGTACTCGCCCGGCGCCGACACCGCACGAATGTGTTAAAATATTAAAGGTGGAGGAGGAAAGATCTTTTCACCTTTTGCAGTCAGCTTCTTTCTCGTTTGTATTAATAATATAATAAATGGAGCACCAACTCGGCGCAAAAGTAGACAGGTGCCAACTAGGCAAACGCCAACTAGGCGTAACACAAGCAGCCAACTAGGCTGTCAACTCGCCTTAACCCTGGGTTAATGAGACTGAGGCTCAGCCGACCAACTCGGTAACCATGACAATTGCAAGAGCAACATTATGTGGAAAAACACACCGTCCCTATAGCCGTCGATCTAGGAATAATCTACGGTACAGTTAGGGTGCATCCAGCCGCCACACATAAGTGGGTGGCTTGCATCAACACGAAAATGATGCGTTGGGTCACTAGTATGCAAGTACAAGGACATTGCTCCTCCAGGGCAGCACTAATTAGTGAACATAGGGTCGGCGCGAAGCGCGGATCCTGGCAAATTTGTCAGACGGCTACAGTACCAGCAGGACAGTACTCGGTACGGTACGGATGGCAGCAAACAGTGCTGGAAATATATTTAGTGCCAATTTATACTATACATCGGACTTTGACAAAGTGAACTGAAAATATTGCCGGTAAAGACGAACAGCAGAAAAGTACCAACATTCTGACACACCCCCATGCTGTGAGGCAGGGTTACAAGTAAGGAATGTTCAGAAGACAAAACCAGGGGGGACCTCCTCCTCAGGCTCCTGATCCAGGTTCATCTTCTGGAGATCCAGAGTGGTGTTGGCCACAGTCTTAGTAGTAGCCCGCTTCAGTTCAGGATGGAGCGCCCAGCACCGCTCCTTGGTATGCCCGGTGCGACGGCAGTGTGAACAGGTCTTGACCTTCGGACCTGCGGTGTGAAAGACATGGTCTCATCCAGGTCCTCTTGACAGTGGGGACAGGCCAGTGTACAGGCATACGCAATACGCAATCGTACGGGGCCCATGGGTATTGGGTATAATACGCTCGTACGGGGTATTATACGCAAATCTTACGGTGACTCTTGAAAATGCTGTTTTTTGAATGGTTCGGGGGGTTCCTCAACAATCTGACCAATCAGGCATTGTGTTCTTGCAATGCACCACATGCCTATATGTGACACATCATCTCATGACATTGGCATTACCGTTGCTGCTTACAAGTACAAGCATTGTCCTGTTTGAGTCTCTTAAAAGCACACCATAACAAAGTTGTATGCACAATCAGTGCACACCTGAAAAGGATAATAACACAAGTAGATATGCATGCGCAATGACACTTGCAGAGGTATAGAGATTGCTGCCACCATTACTGTATGTTGAACTTAAAACCACGTCGTCTCTGGCAGCATGGAATTGCTATATACTAGGACTGAAATACAGCACACGGTCAGTCGGCCAACTTGCCAAAAGTAATAAGACATTGTGCCAGAAACAGACATCTTGCCTACTCGTGGTAGGCCACCATGCAATATTGATCTACATGAAGCAAGAATCCATACGGGCTGCCAACAATGTGGCTAGCGTGCAGGATACCATGCATGCCAGCAACCCGACCCAGCTTCCCTAAACCATTAACACATATGGTACGGTGGCTGGCTAGCAGCAGCCTGCATGGCTAAATAAGGCATTTATGTGCATCGCGAGTCACACCAAATACCCCGCAGCCTGCGACGTAATGCCTCCGGCGGCCTCTTGCACTCGCTCACTCTTGCCTCCTTCGCATACGTAGCGCCCATGATATGGCGGGTGCTAGCCTTGCTCGGGTGGTAGAACCCGAGAATTTTGCATCCAAAAGTGTGCACGTCACTGAGCTAGTAGTTACCTGTCGGCTGCCCTTTCTTGTTGAGAGTCTGTTCTTTCACGATGTGTGTCCAGACAGTCTCGAATACGGCCTGCATCTCGTCGGCCCCATCATCATCGTGTTCCATAGACCCACACCATCACCGTCGCTAGCCATGGTGCCTGGATGTCAATTGTGCTACGATTAAATGTTAGGTGCCAGATGAGCGCCCTTGTTGGCAGACAACATAACTTCGTCACCTAATTTCCTCGTCCTTCGTCTCCTAGACCCTAGTCCGACACGCAGCAATCTGCAGCAATGCACGTACAGTCGTACATGCACGGCCAGCTTGGCACCTGCATCTAGTTCCGGCTCCACGTGCCGTCCAAAATGATGCCAGAAGCTACTTCGAACGAGGTTCATACGCAAAAAATACGCAAAAAATACGCAAAAAATCGCAATACGCAAAAAATACGCAGTGCGTATTTTTTTTCCCATTTTCATACGGAAATCTTGCGTATGGCGTATAATACGCGCCATACGGCGTATTATACGCCGTATGGCTGTTCACTGGGACAGGCGAGCTGGGTGGTGTAGACGGTACCGCTGGTGGTGCTGGAGGAAGACCCTGCACCGTTGCGGTTGACCCGCAGATGGTCATCAGCCTTAAGTACAGCTGCCTTATAGTCCTTCCAGGAAAGATCCACCGGAAGGTTGTAGGCGGCCAGAACTGGGCCGTTATTATACACGGCTGGAAGACGGCGGCGGTGGCTGGTTACCAGGATTGAGTCATGGAGTTTGTTGCTGCTGAGTTTGTTATACTCGAGATACTTCCGTTCCATCTCATTCAGATGGGCGGCCACCTTCTCCACTGGCACCTTCTCCGTAGCCAGCAGCTCCTCGAGTGTAGTAGCCTGGTGCGTGGAGGTTGTCTGATCATGGCCATATACTCTGATCATGGCCATATACGTCTACCAGAATTGCCCATGCCTCGTGAAGCAGACCACTAGGGGCTAGGGCTGCGTACAAAGCTGCAGTCCCATTTACAGCGGACAGGAGGGATGCATATCCAAGGCGTTGCTGTTGCTCATTGATGACCCCTGTGCCTTTGAGAGCCTCCTCATATCCAATTGCCTTCAGGGTACCTTCGACTTTGAGTTCGAAAACAGGGAAATCGTTTAGACGTTCACCATCGAAAGACAAGTGCTTCAATGCACCCAGTACTGTCCCCTCCTTGATGCCGTGAACAACACCTGGGGCAGCCATTCTGGAAAAGGAAAAAAAAGGTTTCACTCACTGAGGAAATAGTATTCTTGTTGAATCTCACTCAGGAAATAGTGTTCGATGGTTGCAGTCCGCACCAAACTCCAGTCGTAGAGCATAGAGTGTATTGTATGCCAGATCTCGGCGTCGTAAGTAGTAATGCCGAATGAGCCCCCCTCAAATACGACAAAGGGTCTCGCTTGTGAGTCGTGGACCAGACTGCGCCCTCTGGTCAAAATATGACCAGTCCTTGCATATAGATACGTGATTAAATGTCTTTATAAATGAAGCGATTGCCAGAGTATACGATTCGAACACTCCTTCCCAGTTCGGGATCGTGGAACTTGACCTCGACAGTCTGTCCAGGGCTAGGTATGGGGTCGGAAGCACCCTGAATCGTAATATGCTTATATGGCTGTGGGTTTACGGACATGTATATGTGAAATCTTGACATAGGGCGTTCAAGAAACTGCTTGCAGAAGGCAACTCGCTTGCGATACCATGTTAAAATATTAAAGGTGGAGGAGGAAAGATCTTTTCACCTTTTGCAGTCAGCTTCTTTCTCGTTTGTATTAATAATATAATTAATGGAGCACCAGCTCGGCGCAAAAGTAGACAGGTGCCAACTAGGCAAACGCCAACTAGGCGTAACACAAGCAGCCAACTAGGCTGTCAACAATGAGACTGAGGCTCAGCCGACCAACTCGGTAACCATGACAATTGCAAGAGCAACATTCATGTGGAAAAACACACCGTCCCTATAGCCGTCGATCTAGGAATAATCTACGGTACAGTTAGGGTGCATCCAGCCGCCACACAAAAGTGGGTGGCTTGCATCAACACGAAAATGATGCGTTGGGTCACTAGTATTCAAGTACAAGGACATTGCTCCTCCAGGGCAGCACTAATTAGTGAACATAGGGTCGGCGCGAAGCGCGGATCCTGGCAAATTTGTCAGACGGCTACAGTACCAGCAGGACAGTACTCGGTACGGTACGGATGGCAGCAAACAGTGCTGGAAATATATTTAGTGCCGATTTATACTATACATCGGACTTTGACAAAGTGAACTGAAAATATTGCCGGTAAAGACGAACAGCAGAAAAGTACCAAACATTCTGACAGAATGTTCGGGCGCACTTCTTCCGAGTCCTCGTGCCCTCCTGCGGGTACTGGACTGGTCGCCGCTACCGTAGTTAGCCTCTAGTCGTGGACATAGGCTAAGTACCCGATAGCAATGTGCTATCTGGGGTTTCGCACATGTAGGCTCGGTCAGAAGTCCCGGCTATATGTGATTCGGCAGGCTAGACTATTCGATAGCCGAGTCCTGCTGACGGACGCCAGTACCCAAGTGGGATTGGCGGTACGGCGTCGCCGGTACCCACTCGGTACTGGCATTGAGGTGTCGGATGTTGGACGAGGGTCCTGAGAGTCTAGCAGTGGCGTCGCGCCACTCAGGCTGCACCACAGAGCCCAACGACCACTGTCGGCTGCTCCAGACGTGGCAGCCGGGCAGGGCGTTGCTTGTCGAGAATGCTAAATGCCCTTGTGCACGTTGTGTGCGGGGCTTGTGATTTATTGTAATAAACACATGCGTCAGGCCATTGAGCATTAAGAGGTCCATTCGATTATTAACTTGAATTAAAGCCGTTTACCATAGACAAAATCATGGGAGATCCTATTATGCCAGGCCTGAAATTTAAAAAGAAGTGGATAGATGATGCTGGCTGGCAGACGGTGCCAACAGTAGAGGAGAAGGCTGCAGAAAAGAAAATTTAAAAAGCAAGAAGGGCGCAGGCAGAGCAGGAACAGCTAGTGGCTAGGCAGCTAGCGACAGCGGTAGCTCAGCAAAGCGTCAAGGCGGCCGCCCAAGAGCGGCAGCTGGCAGCCCAGCAAAAGCAGGTTACCTCCTTGGCCGAACAGGCCGAAAAATCTGTTTTTTCTAGCCCAGCTAGCTCGCAAAAATCTGTAAGCAGTATGCGGTCCCCCAGCCCTCAGGCAAGCCCCGCTGACCTCCCCGCTAAGGCACCGTCCCAACCTCCTCAGGAGGAGGGCGGAATAGCCAAAAGCGGTGGAGAACAAGCGGGGTGCCGATCGTCCCCTCATCCGCTCAGAAAGCGGGGGGGTACGAGAGGAAGCTGAAGAGGGACGCATACATGTTCAAAATGCGGACCAAGAAGGTCCCAGGACCCGTCATCGGCAGCATTCAGCTGTCTGATGACGATCGAGGTCACCCTCTCCCCAGGGGTTTCTGATGGGGAGATTGAGATGAATCCACTCAATCAGGCGGTCGAACAGGCCGCCGCCCAGTTTGTAGAGGCATGCCGTCTTGCACAGTAAGAGCGGGACCGCAAAAAGACAGCGGCCCGCAACATGACTGCTGAAAAGCAGCTGGCTGCCATGCAAGCTGGAGAGGTGCTCCATGAGCGCCTCTTCAATGAGCTGGTTGTTGCACAGAGGGACGAGGGGGTCACGCTAACTAACAGAGGACCAACTCAATTCCCTCCTGTTGCAGCTGACCAAGCTGCAGGAGAAGATGCAGGCAACAGAAACGCCTGCGCTCCCTGCACATACCCTCCCCACCCCTGGCACTGATTTGAGCCAAAGGGTGGTTGGAGGGGCCGTGTCACCAAGGGGGCTGCAGGGCAAAAGCCAGGGCACTGTCCCCAGCTCCCCCAGCAAACCCCCAAGTGACCCGGATGCCCAGGAGCTCCACCGCCGCAAGGTGGTGGAGAAGAGACTCCTAGAGGCCATGATAGCCCGTGAGGGCGGCCTGGCAGCCCAAGCAGCAGAGCTGCAGCGGCTCGGCCAGGCCAAGGGTTTTCCTAGCAGCAGTGGAGTAAGGCAAGGGGAACAAGACCCTGCGCCTGAAGCTGGAACACCACCAGCCACTGCACTAGCACAGCAAGCTGGAACACAACCACCTTCTGCGCAGGCCCAGCAGACTGCACCCACACCAGGGCAGTCAGATAAGGGCAAGGTGGTGGCAACAGGGACCCCCGTGGACCCAACCCCACCCACCCTTAATACACACTTATAATGGCTAGCAAGACCAATTACAAATGGATAAGTGCCCCAGGTTCAATGTGTAGGCTTCATCGCACTTTACATTCATCGAACCAAAAGGACGAGACTCTCGTCCTCGGACCAATTTCACCTAGGTCTGCCACCAAGCTGGCAAGAGGCGCCGACATGGCGCCGACCTTCCAGAGAACTCCGAAACATGCAGGCTGCAGCCCACACAAGATCCTCGGGTCGACATCGACCCTCGCCAGGCTACAGAATTCACGCATGAGTACAATTTCTCAACCAGCTATAAAGTACGCAGCACCGGCCCCTAGAAGATCGCATACATCAACCTAGGCCCAAAATAACTGGTCCGAATCACACAAACTATCATAGTTCCATACAAAAGTCCTGACCAAGGGACAATTCCCAAATTAAGTCCCGAAATGAGTCCCAAAGTCCTACGGACTATGACAACAACCCAAAATACATAATTTATTCCATGGTTGCGCCCGTTCCAAGGGTCGGGCACGCAACACTTTTTCACATAGCTTACCTGGCAGGGCAGGTACGCGTCCCGCCTTTGGCAGCCACACCACGGCAGGCGCATGTCCAGCGCCTCGGACAGGTTTGGCCACCGCAGCATCAAAAAGCGCAGCTGCGCGGACCCGGAAGGCAGCAGCACCAAAGTGCAAGTGTGAGGTATGCTTGTTGCCAGCGTAAGTACAACGCATTCAACATGCACGCCGCAGGAAGGACAGTAAAGGAGTAACATCAAACAGCAGGACCCACGACAATGAGCGGGACGCGCTGCGGGCCGGCATCAAGGAAGCCTACTGGTGAACACCGCGATGGAGGTGTTGATCGATCTTGAAAAGGCAAACATGGGGAAAGCAGACAGGAACGTGACCTCCCGTGTTATCAGACGCTTCAGGAAGAAAATTAAAAAGGACGTGGATGCCTGGGTGGATGTGGCGGATGATGCACGTTTTTCGCTATTTACCCTTAGAAAACTCAAGTCCTTTTTGGGACCCCTAGTCCCTTGCGTCAACCGTTTTCTCCGCACGAAGAAGAAAAAAAACCGCCACTGCCCAACAGGTATTTCCCATCTTCAGCTCTGGCAGGGGGCTGCCAGTAAGGGTCATGCTATCTCCACTTACACGCTGATCCAGGTCCTCGTCATGGACTTGTACAACAGAAATCCGGGGCTTAAATGCTTCTGAGACAAGAAAAACATCAAGATCCGCGTTGCTTTCTTTGCCGACGGGCACACCATCTACAAGAGCCACACAGCGATTACCTCCTGTGTCATCCGCCTGATTGAAGACGGGATTGAAGACGAGTGGTTCAGCTCCAAGCACCACTACTCCGTGGCTTTGTTCGAGGGCGGGGACGACCGAGAAAGCCTGGAGGCCAACTGCAAAGAGTATATGGCAGTTGCGGACTGGCTTGCCGACAATTAACAAACTGCCGGTGATCATAGATGGTGAGGAAACGGGCGTTAGCATGGAGGTCTACTTTCCAGGAGACATGAAAGCACAATCGGGGTTCTCTGAACATAGTTTCTTTATAGTGATACGGAAGGGGAGCCGCTGATGCTAGGTGAAATAGAGCTGGGTGATGTGATCGTAATAAGGTTGATTAGGCTTCTAGTGTACGAGTATTACGGAAGATATGGCCTAATTGTTGCGGCCCATACCTTGACGGTGTGCTGAGTACCTTGACGACGGATTTTTGCGTCTAGGTTCTCCTAGCAGATCTGTGATTGCGGACGGGTTTGCAACAGGCAATATCTGAAGTAAAACTTGACGGCTAAAACTGTTTAGAGGCCGTTGCCGGATCTGGCCGTTGGTAGAGAGCCGTTGGCCTTGAAACACGATAAAAGCTTGCTCACCTAGCTCATGGCGGTCTCTTTTGTTTTAACGAAGGCGGCGACAGGGGTCAGGGGCAGCGTAGCTGACGCCCAGAATTCCTTTCTGCAAAGCGGCTGGGATGCCGAAGCCCGGGCGGAAGCCAGGTTCGACAGGTGCTGGGAAGCAATTACCGAAAGCTAATCCCGAGGTGCCGACAGCTACTAAACAGACGGGAAAGGGCCGACTAGGCTGGCCGACGCAGAAGAAAAGGCTCCATCAGGAGCTCTCCACTTGCTCGGGCCTGCCTGAAGTGTGCGCTGCCTTTGAGGCGGTCCTCGGGACCGACTGGGTAACTACTGTCAGCCGGTGGTCTGCGGCCCAGCTGGAGTCCGTCGTTGGACTGCTGGTCGACCACGTGGACGGGCCTGAAATTCTGGCAGCAGCGGACCCAAACGAAGCGCTAGTGGCAGCCCTCCAAAGCGCCCGGGACTTGGCGGACTCGGACGAAGAGGAGATGCAGCCACCACGCCGGCCCACGAAAGGGGCGAAAAAGGGGACGAAAAAAGTCGGAAGCCCAGCCCCGAGCAAGGGAAAGGCCGCGGGGGATGTGAGGGAGCAGCTCTTGGAGCTGGCGGCTATTATTGGCAAGCAGGGGCAGGCGGGCAAAGAAGAGGAGGAGGAGGAGGAGTCCGAGGAAGAGGATTTCCTGACGAAATTGAAGGATGCGCTGGCCGGGGCAGATGGGGCTTCCAGGAAGCCGAAAAAGACCAAAGGGGTGACGCTGCCCACTCGAGCACAAGTGGTGAATTGGAGGGTGCAAGAGAGAGTGCTCCCCGAGGTGCTCGAGGATGCCAACGACAATGGAGGGGGGATAAAGAGTTGGATCATGGCTACTCGCCAAGGGGGGTGGAGGAACCAGGAAAGCAGGAAGGTGGTCATGAACATCGCCCTGGCCATGGACACACTCTTCAAGGAGTTGGGGCCGGCAGCCGGGGAGTTGGCTGGGGTAGAGTATCTCATGAGGGTGGTGGCAGCCATGCTCCTAGTGGAGAGCCAGGGGTCAGGAGGGTGGAAGGTGGCTGGCCACCTCCTTGCTCTCAAGGAAGATGCCTCCTTGGTGAGCAACCCGGCCATGAAGATGGCCCTGCAAAGCGCCACGATGATGGAGAAGCTGGGCAAGGCCCAGCAAACCAAGTAAACACCGAAAGGGTAAACCGCTCCCCCTTCCCACTGCCTCTTCCTACAATGCCTCTAAGCACTACGTGGGGGAGAGTGAGGTCAGCACGCAGACGCCAGCGTGCAACTCGCCGCCGCCGGACCTTCACTCTACAACACAAGGTGATTACGTGGTTGAATTGGCTATGGCACGGGGGGGCAGACCCTCCGCCTAAATCTGGAGGCGCGTGCTCCAGAGGAACGGCGGAGGCCCTGAAAAGGGTCAAGAAGCACTGCGAGTGGTACAGTCGCCGCGTAACCGGCGTTGCGACAGGCCCCGCAGAAGGAAGTGATCTAATCTATGGGAAATGTAATAAGTATGAACAACTTGTGGCGGAGCGGGTGAGTCTGCCGAAGCGCGAGGTGGCAGGAAAGGCGAAGCTGCTGGATTTGCTGGCGCTACGACCTAGTTGGCGAGAGGTGTACGCGAGCGAAGCCAACTGCATCAAGCCGGAGGTGGCTGCCAGTGCGAGGTATTGGAATGTACCTGCCCCCAGCCGAGGGTGCACCATGGCGGAGTGGGGCAAGTTGATGGGGAGGGCAGCGGACGTGGGGATGGTGGAGTTCCGAGAGACGCGGCCAAAGTGGGTAGACGGATGTTTTGGGGTGGCCAAAGGAGTGGGGGAGTTAAGGCTCATTGTGAATAAGAAGTTGGGGAACGCACTGTGGGTGGACCCCCCTAAGACGGTGTTACCCCACCTGGGCATATACTCGGAGGTCTATATCAAGGGTCGGTGCTACACGGCCAAGAGCGATCTGGTCTCGTATTACTATACCATCCAAGTGCCGGAGTGGTGGTGGGATTATCAAGGGCTACCTGATGTGTGGTCCACCGATGTCGGGCTGCCGGGGCGGCGGAGGAGGGTGTGGCCAGTGCTGAAAGTGCTGGCCATGGGGCACTCCCACGCTGTAGCGCTAGGGGAAGCCATCCATGAGATGGTCCTCTATGCCACGGGCGCTTTGGATCCTAGACGGCAGGTGAACCGCCTCACAAGTGTAGGGGAGCTGACCGTGCTTCGGAATGCATGGGGTAACCCAACCGCCCTAGCCATCGAGTACAAGGAGGAGAGCACGAGGGAGATGCAAATCGACCTTGAGGACCCCCCTGCCCCTATGGTATCCATCACTATTGATGACCTGGTGGTCAGCAATGGGCGCACGTGCGAGGCGGTGAATCGCTTAATCGCGAGTGCTATTGAAGACGGGTACGCGCCTAACAACCTTGTGCCCTCCAAGGACAAGACGATCATGGCTAGCCCGGAGGGGGAGGACGAGCTAGAAGCTCTGGGTGTTGTTCACCGGCGGGATGGGGTGTTGGAGCCGACAGCTAAGCAGCTCACCCTTGTGGTTGCGCACACTCGTGTACTCCTCGAGAGGGGACGCGCTACCGCTGAGGCGCTGGCGGCCGTCGTGGGCCGGTGGGTGTGGCTGCAGATGCTCAGCCGCACTTGCTTGTCCATATGGCAGCAGAGTTTTAAGTTCATCAACCTCAAGGGGTGGGGCCAGCGAACGCGACCTTTGTGGCAAGGTGTGCGCGATGAGCTCGAGTGTGCCATGGCGTTGGCCCCCATGCTCCGTGTGGACCGGGGGGCTGCCCTGGCTCCGGTGGTGGTGGCCTCGGATGCGTCTAGTTTTGGGCAGGGGGTTGTCTACGCTGAGATGGCCCCAGCTGAGGTGACGGAATTAGCTCGGGCCCGGGAGGTGCGGGGTTACCCAACCCTCCTCACCCCAGGTGAGGCCATGTATGCCGGGCCTAGACCCTTGACCAAGGCCGCGGAAAAAGCCATCATCCACGGGCGATGGCGCGTCGGGATCAAGAGTCGCTGGCGCGATTCGACCATGCACATCAACGAGAAGGAAGTGCGGGCCGCTGTGAAGGGGGTGGAGCGCTCGGCCCGGAACCTCGGAACATGGGGTAAGCGGGTGGTGAGGTTAGTGGACTCCACTGCCGCTTTGGGCTGCTTGGCTAAAGGGCGTTCCTCTTCTTACCGGTTAAACAAGCAATGCCGCCGGTTGTGCGCTCTTACGTTGGTCACCGGCAGCCGCTCACAATGGGTCTGGACGCCAAGTGAGCTTCAGCCTGCGGATGGGCCTTCGCGGGGGCTTTCCATGGCTGCCTCGGTGGCCGGGTGGGTCCGCGATTTGACTCGCGAGGGTGTTCATCCCAATCCCGGGCCTCGGCTTGGCGCTAGCTACTTGACCCTTCTTGAGGGCAAGGTGAAGCCGGCTACTTTGATGGTTTACCATCGGGGTCTTAGGTCCTTTTTCGCATGGTGGGCGAGCCGGCGGGGTCGGGTTGGCAGCTTGTTGCGCGGCTTGACGATAGAGGAATACTATTGCGAGTATGTCGCTTGGGCGCACTCACGGTGTTACAGCCGCCAGTTGTGTGTCAATGCGCTTATGGGCCTGAATTTGTACTTCCCCCGGGAGGTGCGGGATTGGGCCTTGGCACGAAGTGTTTTGGCTGGCTGGCGCACGTTGGCACCCCCTCGTGCCCCCCCCCCATTCCATGGGAGGCTGCGTTTGCGCTTGCTTGTACTATGGTGCTCCAGCGGCAGCCTCGTGCGGCTATGATGGTCATCGTTATTTTCCAACAATACCTGCGGGTATCGGAGGCGCTCAACCTGTTGGTCGGCCATGTGCGCTTGCAGCCTGATGTTCGGTTGCGGGGTTCGCAGCGGGGCGCCTTGTTGTTGATGTCAGCTAAGACGGCTAAGGGGGAGGTGCAGTCTGTGGTGATCGAGGATGTCATGACTGAGACCCTCTTGCGGGCTTGTATGCGTGGCAAGGCGGCCTGGGAGCGGGTGTTCCCTTACGATTATGCCCAGTTCAGCCGGGTTTGGCATCAGGCCACGCAAGCTTTGGGGGTCGACACGGTGTTTACCATTCACGGGCTGCGGCATGGGGGGGCTACCTATGATTTTTTGCGGCAGCGCAGCATGGCTGATATTCAGCATCGGGGTCGCTGGCGCAGCAGCAAAACTGTCGCCCACTATGTGGGATTGCACCGGAGCTTGGCCCTCACCCTTCCTGACGCCCTGGTTCGGGCTATCGCCGCCTGCCCCCCGCGCATTTGGCGGAGCGTCTTTTCTCTGCCTTCCTCTTAAGTTCCCTTCATTCTTGTCTTATGCGTCCACCGGTTTTTGTTTTGCCCCTGGCTTGGGTCGCCAGGGAGGGATGTAAGGGTAAGGCTAGCCTTTTTGGACATAAAGTGTTCCCATGGGTAAGGATGGCCAGTTGAGGGCCACTTCCCGATGTGCTCTACTTATTGTTTTAATAAAGAGTCTGGTTACCCTGGAGTTCCACGGTTAATAGAATCGGGGTTCTCTGAACATAGTTTCTTTATAGTGATACGGAAGGGGAGCCGCTGATGCTAGGTGAAATAGAGCTGGGTGATGTGATCGTAATAAGGTTGATTAGGCTTCTAGTGTACGAGTATTACGGAAGATATGGCCTAATTGTTGCGGCCCATACCTTGACGGTGTGCTGAGTACCTTGACGACGGATTTTTGCGTCTAGGTTCTCCTAGCAGATCTGTGATTGCGGACGGGTTTGCAACAGGCAATATCTGAAGTAAAACTTGACGGCTAAAACTGTTTAGAGGCCGTTGCCGGATCTGGCCGTTGGTAGAGAGCCGTTGGCCTTGAAACACGATAAAAGCTTGCTCACCTAGCTCATGGCGGTCTCTTTTGTTTTCCCACCCGCCCTCCCTGTGTGTTGCCTGTTTGGGGGTAAGGCTAGCCTTTTTGGACATAAAGTGTTCCCATGGGTAAGGATGGCCAGTTGAGGGCCACTTCCCGATGTGCTCTACTTATTGTTTTAATAAAGAGTCTGGTTACCCTGGAGTTCCACGGTTAATAGAATAGGCGTTCCGTGGCCTCAAAGGCCTCCACGACCTCCAGGGCATGTTCTGCTGCTGCTGTGAGTGTACCAAGGATGACCGGACTAAAGTTTGCGAACTCAAAGTGCCCAAAACTGGTCAGACACCGGAGGAGTTCGCTGAGGAGCACCACATCACGGTGGAAGACCTAGTTGAGCTAAACCCACCTCCCGCATCGAAAAGAACTCGCGACAGCCTCATGCTACATCAAAAGAACTTTCGATCCAAGTACAGGCGCTAGAAAACATCACCTTCTCAGCCCGGAACGAAGTGGGTCGTGATGTGCCCAGGTGGTGTACTTCAGGCAAAGCTCAAACATCACGGCAGTACGTCAGAGTGCCGCGGCTTTGGAAATGCCACCGCACAACTGGGCTCAACGACATGTTTACCAAGTACAAGGTGAGCAAGCATTACCCTCCTGATCCCCTACACACGAGAGTGAGGATGGTGGAATGCCAAATGAAGCCGCTGCAGGAGAAAATCATCAAGGACAAGAAGGTGGAGGCTTTTAACAAGACGATGGCGTCCATCGGAGTGGGATGGAATATTTGGAAGTGCAGTCCTAACGAGAAGCGCAATCTGAAAACCCCAGCTTACAAGGTGGTGAAGTTCCAAGGCTATCAAGCCAAAAAGCTCCTCGAGCAGTGGGAGAAATGGGTACCGTTGTTCGATAGTAACCCCTGGACTCACGAGCTATGTGGAGACCTGAAAGAGATAGTCGATATCTGTGAGAGTAAAGAACCAACAGAAGAGCAGTCTGCCACTTTCCCTAGGTTGTGCCTGCGTTTCCAATGGCGCTTTGTGGCCCATTACAGCGATAGTGATTCTGGTGCATTCTACTTACACAATATAGGGGCACATTTGTGGCAATTTCTAATATGGCTAGTCACTATGCGTCGTGTCAACCAATCAGGAACAGAACAGCACCATGCGCTCCCTAACAGCTATGTTAAAAAGACTAGCATGTGAGGGAGCGCATGGTGCTGTTCTGTTCCTGATTGGTTGACACGACGCATAGTGACTAGCCATATCAGAAATTGCCACAAATGTGCCCCTATAGTGTGTAAGTAGAATGCACCAGAATCACTATCGCTGTAATGGGCCACAAAGCGCCATTGGAAACGCAGGCACAACCTAGGGAAAGTGGCAGACTGCTCTTCTGTTGGTTCTTTACTCTCACAGATATCGACTATCTCTTTCAGGTCTCCACATAGCTCGTGAGTCCAGGGGTTACTATCGAACAACGGTACCCATTTCTCCCACTGCTCGAGGAGCTTTTTGGCTTGATAGCCTTGGAACTTCACCACCTTGTAAGCTGGGGTTTTCAGATTGCGCTTCTCGTTGGGACTGCACTTCCAAATATTCCATCCCACTCCGATGGACGCCATCGTCTTGTTAAAAGCCTCCACCTTCTTGTCCTTGATGATTTTCTCCTGCAGCGGCTTCATTTGGCATTCCACCATCCTCACTCTCGTGTGTAGGGGATCAGGAGGGTAATGCTTGCTCACCTTGTACTTGGTAAACATGTCGTTGAGCCCAGTTGTGCGGTGGCATTTCCAATTAGCCGTGGCACTCTGACGTACTGCCGTGATGTTTGAGCTTTGCCTGAAGTACACCACCTGGGCACATCACGACCCACTTCGTTCCGGGCTGAGAAGGTGATGTTTTCTAGCGCCTGTACTTGGATCGAAAGTTCTTTTTGATGTAGCATGAGGCTGTCGCGAGTTCTTTTCGATGCGGGAGGTGGGTTTAGCTCAACTAGGTCTTCCACCGTGATGTGGTGCTCCTCAGCGAACTCCTCCGGTGTCTGACCAGTTTTGGGCACTTTGAGTTCGCAAACTTTAGTCCGGTCATCCTTGGTACACTCGCAGCAGCAGCAGAACATGCCCTGGGGGTCGTGGTGTTACGCCCAGGCTCTACTCGATCCCAAACCCCGCGCCTAATCTTACCTAAACTAGTGAGGGTACCTAGCGATGAGGAGCTGTATTGGCTATAAGACCTAGGACGCGACGACTCTGCTCTCAATGCATTCCGATACATGCGGTTACTGTACGCCATATACCAAATAATGCCGGGACACTACGAAGTAAACACTGGTAAATTCACGACCCAAAACGATGTATTACAATTCCATAATACACGCCGAGTGCGATTCACGAAGGACAACCGCTGCATCATTAATCGCCGACATGCGTGTATGCTCGGGCCGACACCGACCCTCGCCTACAGGACCAACGCATGTCCACAAGGTTCAAACGGAGGATAAAGGACCACTACTAAAGTACGCAGCGCGGCGCGACTGCACCAAGCCGCCATACTGTACGATTGCCACGTCACAAGGCCCGGTACCAACCGGCCAAAAAGGTCCTAACTACACGTAAGCTTAGGAAAGTCAACGGACTGTCTCGAAATGGCTGAGGCACAAAGGACCTAATTTACGTCCGTAACAACAACAAAAGTTACGCGACGTAACACCTCCCCCCCCACAAAGGTAGGGAGCCCTCGCCCTACGTACACGGAGGAAACCAAGGGAGAAGGAGGATCTAAAGCACCCAACAAAGCCTAACACAATCGACAGGCCATCCAAGGTACAAAGCACCAACATGTTAACTCGGTCTCCACCACCACGCCGGGTGGTGTAGGGTTAGCCAGCACCAAGCCTGGTGGGAGGTTCCCCTAACTGCCTGGAACAGAGTCCTTGCCGGGGGGACGGCACTGGGCAGGACACACAGAGTAAACAAATCAGTACCAAGGACCAAGAACGACCAATCAACTGGCCAGAATATGAGGGCGACTCTATATACCGGAGGGACAACACCCTCAGGTCGGGCCTAGAGCCCTCTGTCTACACACCAGTAGCCTGAAAAGTACCACGGGTGGCCAAAAGCACATCCAGGTACGCCCGGTGATGAGCAACATCAGCAGGGTTATCATGCCTGTCTACATGGAGGAACACATCCTCCCAGACGCCATCAGGGGTGCAGAGGATGCAGCATCCACAGTAGTGACAAAAACAGGTAAACAAAAATTTTCAGGGCTTGGGGTACTAGCTGAGGACCTGACCAGGCTACCCCCTGCTGACAGGTCTACTGTTTTCCCTCCCCCCCTACATCATCCAAGGGAACGAACCCTGGAGGAAACCCGGGTGAGAAGGCCATTGCTGGAGAATCACGCGGGTATTGAGAGGGGACGGCATCCTGATCAGAATGAGGATTCACTAAGGAGCCTGTCTGTACAGCATTTAACCGAGAGGGTTGAGGAGCAGAAGAGGAACGACCAGAGGGTGGGCGAAGGGGAGAGGCCCGCTGAGGAGTACGCGGAGGGCGGGCATTGGGATGAGGGGGGGCTCCAGAAAGAAACTTGGGGCACTCCCTCTTAAGATGGCCCACCTCATGACAGTGATAACACGTGATGTGAGACACATCCAATGCAGATACATCTGTAACACAAATATCTAATTCTTCTACATATGCCTCTTCTTCTTCAGGGGTGAGGACAAGGTTATGGACCCTAGTACAGACAGGAGCAGGAGCATACATAAAATCAGCAACACGGAGGAGATGGGTACGAACCGCAGCCAGAGGAAGGTCGCGAAAACGATAAGCAGAAAACTGTTTCTTAACTTCACGCAAGAGGTTTTTATTAAGACCTTGCAAGAAGCGAGCACGGACTTCCGCACCCGAGAGGTCTCGAATGCGTACCATCTGGGCATCAAATTCGCGTTGATATTCCCTATAAGTTTTATTGCCTTGCTCAAGGGATCCAAAGCTAAGGCGTTCTTGCCAATCAGCGTCTGGAGGCACTACATGATTTTCCAATCTCCTAAACAATTCTGCTACTGAGTTAGGGTATGCATGTGACGCGAGGGACTCACATTGAATAAGGGTGACAAGGGCAGGAGCCACACACGTGGTAAGGTAATGAGGGACAAGAACAACATCAGGAAGTTTCCACCTATAATACTGTTCCCAGGAGGCCGTCTGCTGAGTGAGGAGCATAAGGAAGGTGAAAAACTGCTGAGGAGTGGAACTGGTATCTAACTTAGGCACACTAGTAAAGGTGGGAAGGGGAGGGGGCTTAGATGCACGAGAAGGATCAGTTTTATCCATAGGTCCACTCTTTTCCAGGCACATACTCAGGCAGTAACCAATTATGAGGAGCAGGATAGGTCTTAGGAAGAGGACGTGAGGGCGCCACAGAGTCAGGTTGGTGACCCGAGGTGTGAGGAACAGTATAGGCTTCTCTCATTGTGGAATAGGAAAAATGATCATAGTTTTTATCATGGAGAGGCATGGTGCTAAAATCCTGATTAATCTCTAATTCTGCTACACGCGACGGGAATTGGGCTGCTTCATAGGCCGTATCAGGGTATGCCCAGGAAGCAGGAGGATGTGTAGGAATGGCAGTAGGATACCCAGTAGGGCCCACAGGAGCGAGACTACTTACACCACGAGGCGCTGACACCTGAGGAGCCTGAGAGGGTACAGACACAGAGGGATTCCCAGCATTACCAGGAGGAATAGCAGAGGATGGGGCAGTAGCCCTAGTACGCGCCTCAAACGTAGGAGGAGGAATAATAGGTGAACGGTGAAAGGACGGAGTAGAGGGAGTACTGTCAGAACGTACACTCTGAGACGGAGGAGTCAAGTGATGGACAGTGTCCAAGGAATCACGTCTATTACCCATAGCCAACTGAGGAGTACCAGGATTAACACCAGGAGTAACACCTGAGGAACGTTGGTTAATGGGAGACATACCCCCACCAAGAGACGGCTGAGAGGACATGTTTGAGGTGCAAAGGAAAGAAATACACTGGACGAGGAAAAGTTAAAAAGCTGAACAAGGATAAGATAAAAATCTGGTCAAGGACCGAATAAAAATCTGACCACAACTAAAATAAAATCAGATCAAGGATAAAAGAAAATCAGGTAAAAAAAAGAAAATAAATTCAGGTCAAATGGGGCATGACCAAAAAAACAAAGGGAAGTGGCATCCACTTTAGCAAGGAAAAAGGAAAGAACAATCTAGCTCACTCCTTCTTGGTCAAGGTGATTGACAAGGAACCAAATTCCACGGTAAGAGGGGTTTCAATAGAGGAGGAAGAAGACCCACGTTCACGGGTAGGAGAAGGTAAAGGAGTAAGGAAGCTGTCAGGGATATGAGGAGGAGAATTATCTGCAGTGGGAATTTCAGGAGGAGGACGTGTAGGGCGAGAATGGAGTCCTAGGTCGGTTTGACTATACCAAAGGCAAAATTGTTGTGCTTCTTCAAAGAGGTGAAACTTCCTATATCTAAGAACAGGAACAGAGGAATTATTAATCACGGAACGGGCATCAGCCCAAGAAAGGAAAATACAAGACCAAGAAGAGGTGATGACCGCATAGTATTTAGCACGGCTATTATTACTAGAGGAACTGGAACGAGGACGGTTAGAAAAACGCTGGCGCCCAGCACCCTGCATGGTACGTACCTTGTTTAGGTGACTCTGAGGGACTAGACTTTACAGTAGGTGTAGGCTCGGCTGTCGTTGCCGGATCTGAAGGCAGAATCCAGAAAGTAGACGAGGAAGCCAGCACCGGTTTGTATGTGAGCAGGCGGCTCAAGGCTCTGCACGAGAAATCATCTAAAGAAACGCAGCAGCAAGCACGGAAAAGAGGTGGAGTCTTCCGAGACGCTAATCGTCTCGCTAACCGGCACAACGGAACCGGCCAACCCACTATCTAACGTCAAACAGCACCCAGCAAGGAAATGCACACACAGAAGGAAGAGGAAAAGAAACTATCTACGTGAGGAGTTATCCGCTTTGAGCAGGTCTAACTTCTAAGCAGGGCGTGTCCCGGATCGGGCAGCACTACCCCCCTAGCTTGCAGGCGACCCGCCCCTTACCTGTCAAGAGGATGTCTTCTTCTGTGCCCTGGCCGCGGAAGGCCTCTGGCGTATAGTGCTGCAAGGGAGCTTCGTCGCGTCTACCTCCGCTACCATTGTTACGTCCTGGCTCGACTCGATCCCAAACCCGGCGCCTAATCTTACCTAAACTAGTGAGGGTACCTAGCGATGAGGAGCTGTATTGGCTATAAGACCTAGGACGCGACGACTCTGCTCTCAATGCATTCCGATACATGCGGTTACTGTACGCCATATACCAAATAATGCCGGGACACTACGAAGTAAACACTGGTAAATTCACGACCCAAAACGATGTATTACAATTCCATAATACACGCCGAGTGCGATTCACGAAGGACAACCGCTGCATAAATGATCGCCGACATGCGTGTATGCTCGGGCCGACACCGACCCTCGCCTACAGGACCAACGCATGTCCACAAGGTTCAAACGGAGGATAAAGGACCACTACTAAAGTACGCAGCGCGGCGCGACTGCACCAAGCCACCATACTGTACGATTGCCACGTCACAAGGCCCGGTACCAACCGGCCAAAAAGGTCCTAACTACACGTAAGCTTAGGAAAGTCAACGGACTGTCTCGAAATGGCTGAGGCACAAAGGACCTAATTTACGTCCGTAACAACAACAAAAGTTACGCGACGTAACACGTGGAGGCCTTTGAGGCCACGGAACGCCCATTGTGCTTTCATGTCTCCTGGAAAGTAGACCTCCATGCTAACGCCCGTTTCCTCACCATCTATGATCACCGGCAGTTTGTTAATTGTCGGCAAGCCAGTCCGCAACTGCCATATACTCTTTGCAGTTGGCCTCCAGGTTTTCTCGGTCGTCCCCGCCCTCGAACAAAGCCACGGAGTAGTGGTGCTTGGAGCTGAACCACTCGTCTTCAATCCCGTCTTCAATCAGGCGGATGACACAGGAGGTAATCGCTGTGTGGCTCTTGTAGATGGTGTGCCCGTCGGCAGAGAAAGCAACGCGGATCTTGATGTTTTTCTTGTCTCGGAAGCATTTAAGCCCCGGTTTTCTGTTGTACAAGTCCATGACGAGGACCTGGATCAACGTGTAAGTGGAGATAGCGTCACCCTTACTGGCAGCCCCCCTGCCAGAGCTGAAGATGGGAAATACCTTTTGGGCGGTGGCGTTTTTTTTCTTCTTCGTGCGGAGAAAACGGTTGACGCAAGGGACTAGGGGTCCCAAAAAGGACTTGAGTTTTCTAAGGGTAAATAGCGAAAAACGTGCATCATCCGCCACATCCACCCAGGCATCCACGTCCTTATTAATTTTCTTCCTGAAGCGTCTGATAACATTGAGCTTGTCATCGCGCTTTGCCCACGCCGGGAGCGCGGCCCTCAGGTCTTTCGCAGACAGAGAAGTGTTTCCTGCGTGTTCTTCCACAACTGCCCTTATAAGGTCTCCACGGGAGGTCACGTTCCTGTCTGCTTTCCCGATATTTGCCTTTTCAAGATCGATCAACACCTCCATCGCGGTGTTCACCACCTTAAAGCATCCCCAGTAGGCTTCCTTGATGCCGGCCCGCAGCGCGTCCCGCTCATTGTCGTGGGTCCTGCTGTTTGATGTTACTCCTTTACTGTCCTTCCTGCGGCGTGCATGTTGAATGCGTTGTACTACCGCTGGCAACAAGCATACCTCACACTTGCACTTTGGTGCTGCTGCCTTCCGGGTCCGCGCAGCTGCGCTTTTTGATGCTGCGGTGGCCAAACATGTCCGAGGCGCTGGACATGCGCCTGCCGTGGTGTGGCTGCCAAAGGCGGGACGCGCACCTGCCCTGCCAGGTAAGGTCTGGGCAGCTGCCCTCGTGTATGTCATGTTGGACGCAATACGGAATCCCGTTGCGCCGGCAGTGATTCCGCGTGAGCCCGACGCGGTACCAGTAGCATGAGCAGTGGCGTGCGGCCCCCCCGCATGCGCCTGCTCCCCCCCTCGCGCGCTGACGTCCTTGCCGCAGGGCTGACTGCCGCCGCCCCCCCGCCCCCCCGCCTGCGGCTGCTGCCCCCCCACGCGCGTTGACGGCCTTGCCGCCGCGCTTGCCGCGCGCGCAGGGCTACCTGCCGCCGCCCCCCCGCCTGCGCGTGCTGCCCCCCACGCCTGTTGATGTCCTTGCCGCCACGCTTGCCGCGGGCGCAGGGCTGACTGCCGCCGCCCCCCGCCCCCCCGCCTGCGCCTGCTGCCCACCCACGCGCGTTGACAGCCTTGCCGCAGGGCTGACTGCCGCCGGCCCCGCCTGCACGTGCTGGCCCCACACGCGCGGTGGCGTCCCTTTCCCCGTCGCCGCGCTTGCCGCGCGCGCAGGGCTAGCTGCCGCCGCCCCCCCGCCCCACCGCCTGCGCCTGCTGCCCCCCCTTGCGCGGTGGCGTCCTTGCCGCAGAGCTGACTGCCGCCGGCCCCGTCTGCACGTGCTGGCCCCACACGCGCGGTGGCGTCCCTTTCCCCGTCGCCGCGCTTGCCGCGCGCGCAGGGCTAGCTGCCGCCGCCCCCCCCGCCCCCCCCACCTGCGCCTGCTGCCCCCCCACGCCTGTTGATGTCCTTGCCGCCACGCTTGCCGCGGGTGCAGGGCTGACTGCCTCCGGCCCCGCCCCCCCCCCTTGCGCCTGCTGCCCCCCACGCGCGTTGACGGCCTTGCCGCAGGGCTGACTGCCGCTGTCCCCCCGCCTGCACGTGCTGGCCCCACACGCGCGGTGGCGTCCCTTTCCCCGTCGCCACGCTTGCCGCGCGCGCAGGGCTAGCTGCCGCCGCCCCCCCCGCCCCTACCGCCTGCGCCTGCTGCCCCCCCTTGCGCGGTGGCGTCCTTGCCGCAGGGCTGACTGCCGCCGGCCCCGTCTGCACGTGCTGGCCCCACACGCGCGGTGGCGTCCCTTTCCCCGTCGCCGCGCTTGCCGCACGCGCAGGGCTAGCTGCCGCCGCCCCCCCCCCCCCCCGCCTGCGCCTGCTGCCCCCCCACGTGTGTTGACATCCTTGGCGCAGGGCTGACTGCCGCCGCCCCCCCCGCCTGCACGTGCTGCCCCCCAAACACACTTGCAGGTTGCGCACCTTCCACTGAGGCTTCGCCCTGCCGTGCCACATGTGCGCTGCCACTCCCCGGTGTGATCGGCGTGGGGTTGGATGATGCGGCCCTGTCTAGGGCTTCATTAAGAGCTCGAGGAAGTACAGGGGTGCGCGTAATGTTGGCATGGGATGGAGTACGGTTGTGGTCAGCACGGGTTGCCATGCCATGCGTTGATTTCCTCCCTGCGGAGACCGGCCCACCATCGTTGCGTTCTTGGGGGGCTTCCCCGGGCGTTTTGGCAGGGGTGCCACAACCTTCCCTGTTCAGCTGTAGCCGTAGTTCAGCGATTTCGCGCTGGAGGTCTTGAATAATAGCCACCAGAGCATTGGTGATATTGCCCAGGAGAAATGCTTTGAGCAGGGACGTCAGCTGACCTTCGCCCTCCCCATCTTTCTTACTAGTCAACCCCAAGTTTTTGGCCAGCTCCATCCCATCTTTCATCATTTTCTTGCTGATACCGCCCAGATGGAATTTTTCTGCCATGCTGTCATGTCCTTCCATGGCACATGTCGCAAGCAGAAATATCCGGCAGCCTGCAAAATTGCAATTTTGGAACTTAGAGGAAGTAAACGGGATAAAGAAACTGAGCAGGCATGTGAATAGATGCAGCATGTGTCCTGCTCTTTGCCCAAATTGATTTTTAGGTATGATCCATCATGGTGGTGTAGGTGCACCTTGTGCACCCAGAGTAGGTGGCAGTTTACATCCTCCACCTGCAGGTTGTAGCCCAGACTGTATTAAAAACCCATATGCCCCTTCTCAGGGATTTGTGTTACATATGCTCCCACTGAGCTATGTTCTTAATTGACTAACTAATTAATTGCCCTACATGAAGCTCCCTAAAGCTCTGTGTCAAACATAAAGCATGTGTGCAGCCAGAGACTTGGTTATGCAGGGCTGGTGTGTGCGTATGCCCCTTCTCAGGGATATGTGCTACATGTCTGGTTGTCTCCTTGAAATGTACTCCTGGGCAAAGGAGATATGCATGTTCCAAGTTAATTTAATTTAATGAAAGTAAATGTAAACCCTAAATGAACCAACGCGAATGCCACTCATCTTTAATGAAGTGATATACATTAAACAATATAGTTATTAATCTATCTATATGTATTAAAAATATAATTACTTACAGCAGAGTGAAATAATATCTATCTATATGTATTTATTTTTGATATATGTATAGGAGACAACCAGTGCATACATCGTCCATTTGATGTATACCGGCGCCTCGATAAATGTGTTCCAAGCCTAGCTGTGGGCTCTGGACCATGGGGTGCACCCCGGCAACGTGGCAGTTTACACCCAATCAGCCTGATACCGGCCTGATATATGCCCTGCAAGGAATATGTGCTACATAATCTCCCAACGGAGTCATGTTGTAATTTAATTTTTTTAAATTTACTGTGCCCTGCGCTGGTGTGACACGCCCTATACTAATAATATATCTTGTTGTCTCCTTCACATCAAATTTTTCCCGCGGAGAGCCGGCCGGAAAAATCTTTCCGACTTGCCCGACTGAGCTGGACGGTACGGACCAAATTTCGGTGCAAATTGTGGCCAAAAAGCTATGTCGGCTGATTTAATGGCGGTGACCTTGATGGAGGCATTTAACCCCTCAACCGTCTTTGACTCGTGACTAAAATGAGTCACGAGTTGCACAGTATGCCACAGGTGCCCCCATTCAGCCTAATTATTTTTTCTAGACCATACTAGGAACCAAGCATAACCATATTAGGGCCCACCTGGGGGTATAGTGGGTGGTCCCAGTGCTAGCCCCCCCTGCTCTATAAATAGCCCCCCCTCAGGGGGGTACGGTGAGTGTGCGCGGTGACACCCTTATAATGGATGATAGACCCCTTTCCTCAATGAGTTGACCCTGGGGTTGGTTTTGTAGATAGATTTTTTAGTTAGGATGGGATACAAACACTAAAAATTGTAACTCCCCCAGGGACCCATCAGCTGGTGCTAAAAATAACTGGTGACTATTTTGAGTCGCGAGTTTTTGGGGGGCTAAAATAGGCATCCTAGTGCAGTTTTGAACATGGAAACGATAGGTAAGCATGGAGTATGGGCAAACATGCATGCTAACACTTATTCCAACCTGTGTGCCACCAATACCTGCCATAACCACTGCAGGTCCCTGCCGGATATGATTGGAGACGACTACGCGCGGGCCGCGAGTACGGGGTTCACAACCTTATCATGCATGATGGAGCACGTATACCTTGGATTTCACCCTAGTATTTCAGGGGGGACTGCAACTGTACCCAAGCACTACATCCAAACACTTACATGTCTTGTTTCACCCAGGGACCCACAAGATAATGCTAAAAATAGCTGGTGACTATTTTGAGTCACCAGTTTGGGGGGGGCTAGAATAAACATCCTAGTGCAGTTTTGAACATGGAAATGATAGGTAAGCATGAAACATGCATGATTATGTTTATTCCAGCCTATGTGGCACAAATATATGCCACAATAAGCGTAAATGC
Organism: Mesostigma viride; assembly: GCA_009746045.1. NCBI lineage: Eukaryota > Viridiplantae > Streptophyta > Mesostigmatophyceae > Mesostigmatales > Mesostigmataceae > Mesostigma > Mesostigma viride. Next base: position 35,560 of record RPFO01001175.1, read on the forward strand.
TTGCAGACCCGCTGATACTGTGGTACTTATTTTTACATGCATGATGGACCTTGCACACAAAGTCAAAACATCCCAGCACTCCTAGATAAATTAGTGACCAAGGGACCATGCATGCAGTAACACTGAAAATTGCCAACTAGAAATAGGTGGCACTGTGACCATCACGGAGCAGATTTTCAAACTGCACAAGTTATGCATAAACATGAAAGCTAATAAGACATGACCATGAAACAATAACCCATGCAGGCTAACAACATGAAACCAAATAACACATGCACAGGTGGGTCCATGAAACAATAACACACACTTCAAACCATGCCGGCCCATGGTGATACACGGCGCGCATGAGCGCGGGCAGGAAAGGCCAAATGCCATGCCACGTAGGCAACAAATGCTAGCATTCTTAGTCAGCCTCCGTAGGACTATATCCCAGGCGGACATGCTCCGCCCTGAGATGGCGGCGCCGCGCCACCCCCTTGAGCTTCCGGGTGGTGGCTGCTGCCCCCCTCGTGGTAGTGGCGCCCTTGAAATTCTTGGCGCATTCGCCACGCTGGGAGAGGCGCTGCCATACCCGCTGCTTCGTCACGTTGAAGTCCAGCCCCTCCACCTGCCCGGAGTGGAAGAGGCCGAAGCAGTTCCGCTCGCTGTTGCTGCAGAACGCCATGTCACAGTGCTCGCACATGACCGAGGTCTTGTGCTTCCTGCCTTGCGCGCAGCACAGTTGGCACAGCACCTGCTCCACCCAGAAATTTGCCCATCTCATGCATTGTTAAGGGGTGCCACTCACGCTCACCTGGCTTGCCCGCCCCCTTGAGCTCAGCATAGTCGTTGGTCTCCTTGACAATCTTGGCCACGACATCACGTTGGGACCAGAAAAGGGAGAACAGCCCGAGGGGCCCAAACTTGAGCTGGGCAGGGGAAAGGTTTTGATAGCAGGCGGTACCCGTCATCGGCGACAGCACCGGAGTATCGGGAAAAGGAAACACACCTGGCTTGCCGAAACCAGATTTCCAGACAGTCTCGGCTGGCTCCTCAGTGGCAGGAGTGTCGTTAGGAAAAAACGAATCATCGAGCTCAGCCTCACCGCTCGGCACCGGACCCTCCGCACCCTTCTGGTAAACAAAGTCGTCATCGGAAGCGTCCGAGACAACGCTCTCGCTGGCCGCCGCCTTGGTCTGACGGCGCCTTTTCGGGGCGTGGCTGATGGCTGGGTTCTTCTTCGGGTTGCCGACAGCGCGCTTCCCCGGCTCGCGTCGCTTGACCGGTGTGGGCAGCTCGATATCCTCGGATTTGTCGTCGTCGTCCTCGCCGGCGTCAGAATCGCTATCCTGGCCCTGCTCGCTATCATCGTCACTGCTACCTGCCGTTGGGACCTTCCTGGCTGCGCATTCTTTCACTAGAGCTTCGTACTCATCTGAGCTGCACGAATATATGAAAATCTGCTCACGGGTGAATGGGTACGTGAGCTTGTCGTCCGGGAAATAGCACCGTGCACCATCTCCGGACCTGTTCACTGTCACTACCTTGCCCGGCAAACGTACCTCGCTGTGTTTTTCCCCATACTGCTCTATCGCCCAGTCTAGTCCGAATTTTTCCACAGGCACTGCCATGAAAATGCCCTTCTTTACCTTGAAAGTCCGTATATCTGCCTGCATTTCGTCCGCCATGTCTACGTCCGCGCTCCCCCCTTTTTTCGCATCCTTCGTTTTCGTACGTTTTTGTCAATTTTTTTTACCGCCCAAACCTGCATGCACCAGGGTACCCTGTTGACTTTGACCAGGGTTTCCACCCTGATACGGTGGTCAAATACGGTCAGACAAGTGTCCTACGGATAGAGTGAATCTAGATCTTTTCGGTGGTCTAGTTGGTTCCCGCCAAAACCTTCCCGCCAAATCCCTACAGGGCGCACAAACTCATGCCGAATGTGAGGCATGAGAAAAACTCGCAGTCGAAAATCGGCACGAGGACGGTTTAGGGGTTAAGCATTATTAACGCTGGAAAATTTTGCTCCACATGATCCGAGATGTGCGATCGCTCATGATATTTTTTTTTCTATTTTACCGACGTGCTGCAAGCTGAAAAAAATATTCGCGCGGGGGTGGGTACGAGCCTGCCGACCCTTTTGCGGGCTGCTGTCCGCAGATGCAAAAAAGTACACCATCGCGGTAGCCCAGCCTCCACGGGGCTCGCGTGCGATAAGAGCGAATTTCTCTTCGTTGGTAAGTCTATTTTAGCGTTACCACGAGCTTTTCCCGAAAAATTTTCAGTTCGGTTAATTTCCTCGTTAAATCTGCTAGTGGGTGCTTCGGAGCTCTAAAAACCCTGAAATCCACCGCCCCCCCCTCCCCCCGATGCTTCATTGTATTGCTCAGATCATCATGAATTCGACGGAAGGCAACCTGCGCTATTGCTACCGGTGTGACAAGCTACGACGGCGCACCTCAGATGGCGATCTCACGTATGGCGGCCTGCCCCGCACGATTCACACCAGCAAGTGCGTAAACTGCGACTTAAAGCTGCAGAATTTTTGCGCTGTCAACATCCGCCCGTGGCAGGTCTTGTACAATCTTAAGGCGGCTGCTGCCATGGGATGGAAACCGTTTGCGAACAAATATTTTGTTATCTCTCCTTGCCCCCGTGAGGCGTTTGATACAATGTTCAAGCACGTAGGGGAGGGCGCAGCCGATCAGCCGCAGGGAAGGTGCCATGGCAACTTCAAGGAAAATGCAACGAAGGCCAAGCGCGTGTTAACGGATTTTAACGTAATAGAATACCTGTTGAGGGAAGGTGACACCAGCAAGGTAGCCACAGTGTGGGCAGGGGCTAGGGTGATGGTGGATAGCACTCTTTCTGTTATTGTGCCCCCCTTAACAGCCACCTGGGCATCCACTTCCCATGGAGAGTGCTCCCTTAAGATAACATTTTCTACCATGGTCATGCCCCCCCTCACACCCACGCATGCATGCCAGCCCCCCCCACACCCACGCATGCATGCCAGCCTCCCCCCACACCCACGCATGCATGCCAGCCCCCGCCACACCCACGCATGCATGCCAGCTCCCCCCCACACCCACACATGCATGCCAGCCCCCCCCAACACCCACGCATGCATGCTAGCCCCCCCCACACCCACACATGCATGCCAGCCCCCCCCACACCCACGCATGCATGCCAGCCTTCCCACACACCCACGCATGCATGCCTGCCCCCCCCACACCCACGCATGCATGCCAGCCCCCCTACCCACACCCACGCATGCATGGCAGCCCCCCCACACCCACGCACGCATGCCAGCCTCCCCACACACCCACGCATGCATGCTAGCCCCCCCCCCCCACACGCATGCATGCCAGCCCCCCCCCACACCCACACATGCATGCCAGCCCCCCCCACATTCATGCACGCATGCCAGCCCCCCCCCACACCCACGCATGCATGCCAGCCCCCACCCACACCCGCGCATGCATGCATGCCAGCCCCGCCCCACACCCACGAATGCATGCCAGCCCCCCCACACCCACGCATGCATGCCAGCTCCCCCACACTGGCCACACACCCACGCATGCATGCCAGCCCCCTCCCCCACCCACGCGTGCATGCTAGCCCCCCCCACACCCACGCATGCATGCCAGCCCCCCCCACACCCACGCATGCATGCCAACCCCCCCCACACCCACGCATGCATGCCAGCCCCCCCCACACCCACGCATGCATGCCAGCCCCCGCCACACCCACGCATGCATGCAAGCCCCCCCAGACACCCACGCATGCATGCCAGCCCCCCCCCACACCCACGCATTCATGCCAGCCCCCCCCACACCCACGCATTCATGCCAGCCCCCCCCCACACCCACGCATGCATGCTAGCCCCCCCCACACCCACGCATGCATGCCAGCCCCCCCGCACACCCACGCATGCATACCAGCCCCCCCAGACACCCACGCATGCATGCCAGCCCCCCCCCACACCCACGCATTCATGCCAGCTCCCCCCCACACCCACGCATGCATGCATGCCCCCCCCACACCCACGCATGCATGCCAGCCCCCCCCCCACACGCATGCATGCCAGCTCCCCCTCCCCCCCACGCATGCATGCCAGCCCCCCCAGACACCCACGCATGCATGCCAGCCCCCCCCACACCCAGGCATGCATGCCAGCCCCCCCCACACCCACGTATGCATGCCAGCTCCCCACCACACCCACACATTGCATGCCAGCCCCCCCCCCACACCCACGCATGCATGCCAGCCCCCCCCACACCCACGCATGCATGCCAGCCCCCCCCACATCCACGCATGTGGATGGGCGCCTGGCCTCGAACAAGAAGGGCAAGACCAAGGGTGTGCTGCTGCAAGTAGTGACAATGGAGCAGCGCAGGACTCAACTAGATCACATGCCAGGCCTCCAGCGCAGCCCAAGTAGGAGAGAGAGGCAGACGATAAAGCGGCAGCGGGCTGTACGCTGCATGTTTTATTTACCAAGTGACTGGTGTTTTATGCATAGCTTTTAGAACATTTACGAGCTTGTTCACACCTTGATTGTACAACTTAGGACATTGTATCATAATTGATGTTGTCAACATCATTCGCCATGTTCAATCCATATAATATGTGTCCAAGTGACCATTAATGCTGCCATATGTCAAGTGATGGTATGTTAAACGTTGGTTTAGGAACTGAGATTTGGCATTGTCATCATGACATGGATTCGAATTCAATGTGTGTGCAAGTTTTGGGTCAAGTGGAATCATATTGGATGCAATCTGCATGATTTGACTTTTGCAAAATGAAAGAAATGAGCAAAAACTGCATTTTTTATGCTATTGACTGTCACAAATAGGTCTATAGGTGACCTCAACCTTGGTGCATGCTTTACCTGGCCTTTGTAAATTATGCATTTAAGTTGTGTGCCTTGTTTGAAATGGTTATGGCCCTCTTGGATGTAAAAAACTAGTGAAATGGTAATAAAATTGACTTTTTATGCTGTCAAACATCACCAACATGTTGAAGGTGGGGTGCAAACTGAGACTTCACAATGTCATCATGATGGAGGACCATAATTCAGTTTGCATGCAAGTTTCTGGGTCAATGGAATAAAATTTGATGTTGATTGCTTGCCTCCATATGTGCAAAAATGTCAAAAACCATGTACCTTATGCTGTTATACGTCACAGTTAACCTTGCCAAGGTTGTCCGATGACCCCCAATTTCGGGGGGTAAACACTACCATATATGTGCTCGCTTGGGCCCAAAACCTGGGTTCGACATGTTTTAGCAAGCCAGTCAAATAATTTTTTGGCCAGAAAGTGCCAAAAAAATTTGATGTGTTGATATATGGCCGGCATGCAATGTAAGCTCAATCACTGATCTGATCAAATTGATTTGCATTTTCCCAAGTAGTAGTTAGCGTGAGCCGCGAGTTGTCCTCTGTCAAAGATGCTAACTAATACTGCTACCTGTGAAGGCAATTACTTACACAAGAGCCCCATACATCGCGGAAGCACTCTAGACTACTCGTGGTTGTGCTGTTGGCATCCTTATCGATGCTACAACACTGGCTCTGCCTTGCGCACACATCTAGTGTTACGGAAGAAGCCCAACCACCCATTACATCATTAAATCGGAATAGCCAATATCAATGACACGGCATATTTTGAGAGCCAATATCAATTGAGAATGAATGGCTGTACCAATGCATGGTAATGCTAGCTGTCCGCTACTCAACCAATAATGCCATGGCCTTTTACGAATGGCAAGGAAGTTAGAAGTGCTAGTCAACCACGAATAGCCTAACATTTCCACAATCATGGCATACCATCTAGCTAACTAACTAAATAATACATGAATGTCATCAAGAGCAAACCCTGGTTGTCACGATCTGGCCATCATTGGTAGGCCACAGTCGTCACCCAAACGGTACTACATGACTTATAATGATAGTCTCCCATTTGGCAGAAAAGCAATGAACAGCTCGTGTGGTAAACGGTTCAAGCTTGGCGGTATCTGCAATGGCCATATACACTTGATGAACACGCGGACACTTGGATAACGGCAGGCTCGAGCTACCATGGTCCGGATTCTCCCGATTTCTGGCCTGCGCTGGTTGTCTCCTTGATATACACTTGATGGGCAAGATCTCGATGGGCAGGAAAAAATGTGCACTTACAAGAAACAAGCATGCCAAAAAAAAAAAATCAAACTAGTAATGAAACGGGGGCACTTGGCTCGTTCTTGAATACCCAGGGTAGAAACATGCAAGTTTGAACCACTATGTGTGCACACATTGACAGAAATCAATGACCAAGATCACTTCCAAAGGCAATACCAACGGACAACAAGCTAGGGGCAGGGTAAAAGCTGTCAACGTAGTTGAGGACATCATGGTGTCGTAAGAATTGCAGGCATACATTGCATTGTAAGTACAAAATAGATGAGAAGCAACTACTTTTCCGCCATAACTTACCTTGTAGTATTGTTGCTGCAGGCTTGACCAGTTGTGACAGAGATGGCATAGTAGGAGGACCTGGGTTACTCTGCACGTCCAAAACATTTGAGGAATTACGTTTGGAGACGAAACATGAACCAGTCAAGCATATACCAAGAAAAGCCTGAGCAAAGTCACATGTAACTGAAATAACATGCATTTCCCCTAACACAGAAACTAAGCAAATCAACAACTATCACTAATGAAGGGATACGGCAGAAAAGAAATAAGGAAATATTTACCTCCACGCCGCCAATCATGAGCAACAACAAAAGAAGAAGCCTTGATGGCAAATTGCCGTCCGACTTCTTGTTCCAGACAGGTAGATGCAGCCAGTAGCTGAGGCCCCAGCTCACGGACGCGGGCTCGCCCTTGCTGTCCAGATCAGACTCCTCGTGGCTCCAAGCAAACACCTTTGCAGCCTGAAACACCCACATGATCCTCTCTGCATCCTCTAGCACCCGCGTCCTCTTTGCAGCCTCGAGCACCCGCTTCATCTTTGCAGCCTGAAACACCCGCATCCTCTCTGCAGCCTCGTGCACCTGCTTTATGTCTCCAGCCTCGAGCACAAGCTTCATGTCTGCAGCCTGCGGTTTCATGGGCATACGTATACGTTGGAGATCAAGCCATCAAGACAACTACAACAATCAGTAAGACGCCCTTCATGATGCATGAAAGCACTAACACCTACGCATGAAGGCACTTATACCTACCAAAGATACACGGCAATGAAAGCACTAATACCTACCAAAGGCAAACGGCAATAAATATAAAATTTCAGCAATTGCGAAAGGAACGCACCTGCGCCTTCCTCTTTTCGATAAGGTACCGGGCATGCGTGCACCGTTGCTTCCCTCTGCGGCATTGCTGCTGCTGCTGCTGCTGCTGCTACTGTCCCCGCAGCCTGCCCTTCCCTGTCCCTTTCTTTCCCTTCTGTCCCTTTGGGGAATGCTTGGACTGCTTGCCTCCCTTGGGTTGCTGCCTACCTGGACTTTTCCCATCGCCACGGCGCAAATCGCCAGCAGACTCTGGCTTAGAGCGACTCTTCCGGTCACAGACGTTGCCGCCCTTGCAAATTATGGCGCGCGGGTCATATCGACGCAGCGGCGCATAGTAGTTTCCTGTCTTTACGTGCATTATAGTGGTAAGATTGATGGAGGACGGAGGGCCCCTTCCTCGGACGGCCACTTCCTCCCACGCCACTTCCTCCACTTCCGCGGCGACTTCTTCGCCTGCGTCAATCTGTGGACGTGCGCACACCTCGCAAAATGGCGCAAGAGGCAGATTATCTGCCGTGCAGGTTGCGCAGGTCCAATCCCCCAACGCGGCATCCGGCAATGAGAGTGCCGGGCCGGGCACAACTGTGTCCACATTTCCTCTCTCCGCCGCCGTCGTAGTGGTCAGAATGATGGAAGACGAAAGACACCCGGCCAATCCCTCCACTTCCGCGGCCACTTCCTCTCCTGGGTCAATCCGAGGCCCATCGCATACCACGCAAAATGGCGCAAGAGGCGGATTATCTAGCGTGCAGCTCCTGCAGGCCCAAAGCCTTGATGCGGCATCCGGATCGTACTTAACCACCTGCACATATGTCGGCTTTGAACAAGCCATGAGGCAAGTATTTAATTCCTTTTAGGTACCCACCGAAAGTCGTATGCTACTAAACCATAGGGCGACCCCACCGTCCACCCGTCCGTCCACCTGACCGTACCGTGGCAGACGCCAGTATCATGGGAAACCCTAGTATCACGGGATATCCGTCCAAGTTCCTATTCGCGGGCCGCGGATTCCTATCTAATGATGCATAGGTGTTGGATTTGCATGCAATGAGTCTTATTTATTACAATGTACAATAGGAAACGTCCCAATCAACAATGTCCTCAACGAGGTGCATCCAAGGGCACACTCACTACAGGGAGGAATAGCCCCCTTCCCCTTTCTAGACCCCCTAATCATCCTCAACCACAATCACCTCCCGGGCCTCAATATTAGCAACCAACATTGCATCCCTCTCAATAATGCGCTTCGCCCCCTCGCGGAAACGATCCGTCAACCGCCTCATGGCCAACGCGTCCCACCCGAAGCCACCGCTGAGCGCCTCAAAGAAGGCCACAGCCAGAGCATTGCCCGCAGAGCCGGAGCACTCCAACCGGGGGTGATCCCTGATGTACTGCAGGGCGGACAGAAACCCGTTGACTCCCGCGGGGTAATTCCCATTCCCCACAGCGCGAGCAGCAGCGGGAGCAGCAGCGGGAGCAGCGCGAGCAGCGGGAGCAGCAGCGGCGGCGGCGGCGGCGATGATGGCCGGCAGACCACGGAAACCACACTCAGAGGCGTTGTCCACCACGCGCAGGTGGGGATCCAAGTCCTCGCGGCTGGTGGCCTTGTAGGTGCAGCCCAGGATGGTCACGATGCCATCATCACCAGTGAGAGAGAGCTGGTTGGGGCAGGGCCTGGCAAGCTTGGTGCAGGTGTTGTCGTGAATCGCCTCCTCGCCGAGCACGACCTCGCCGCCGCACCCGCGAGCGCACAGACGCACATTCACAAGGGTGAAGGTGAGCCTGTCGACACCCACATTGCGGATGTACTTGCTGCCAGTGCGCATCAGAAGCTCCTTGCAGACAGGGCAGCGCTGGCCAAGCACACGGGCGTTGGGCCTGGTAGAAGTATACTCCAGGCGGTGGGGCTCGAGCTTATCGGCGCACTTGTTGCAGTGCTGCGGGACGCAGGTGTGGCCGCCCTCCACGAGGTAGAGGATGGGAAACTTCTCCTCCGTGCCAAAGGGATCGGTGCAGATCTCGCAGCACGCCAGCCTCTTCTCGAACCAGGTGATCTTGTGGTTCGCCTCCTCGAGAGCCAGGCGCATCTTCTTCAGCTCCTCGCGAGTGGGGTCAGGGGAGAAAGAACGACGCCTGCGGTTCTTCACACGCTCCAACTCCTCCTGCGTCTCCCTCAGCTGGCGCTGCAATGCGGCATAGTCCCCATCGCTGGGCCCAGCGCCTCCAGAACGAGAGCGGGAGCTGGGACCACCACGCAGCAGGCCTGCATGCAAAGGAAAACACACTTGGTGAGCTATGCTCATTTTATCTATGACTAACCTGCTGAGCGGAGAATGCAACGCCGTATAGCACCAAAAGAAAAAATAATTTTAGAAAAAAAAAATATTTTTGTGCTGGCACCCGTACCCCAGCCACCCAGGTAGGGGTTGGCTGGAGAGGTGGTTGCTATAAAAGGTGGGCTTCCATTCTAGGGAAGCAGGTTGTTTCTTTTGCCTGAGAACCTCACGTGACCACAACACAAAAAACAAAACGCAAGATAACACATCAAGCAGTATAACCTACCATGACCACAGTGACAGCCCCAGACCGGAATTTCCTAGCGAAACTCAAGCAAGCAGCCAAGGAGGGATGCACCCCAAAGGAGGCCGCCACTGCGGTCCAGAAGATCCTAGGGGAGGGGAACTGGCTAGAGCGGATCCAGAAGCTCACTCCGGGGCGTGCCAAGAACGTCATGGACGTCCTGGAGGAAAGGGGGTTTGTCAGCGACTGGGATGGGGAGGAGGCCCTGGCCGATGTGCTAGCAGCGCAACTGGGGGAGGCTATTGCAGAGCCGGACCCACCAGTGTCAGCAGGTGCGGTGGGAACGGGGGGTGTTCCCCCTTCGGCAGGTGGAAGCGGAGGGGCGGGGCATGGTGGAGCGGGCGCTGGGGAGGACGATGGCGCTCCTGGGGCGATCGACCAGGCTGTGGCGGACCTGGACCGAAACATAGGTCGGCTGCTGGGGACCGAGACGGGCTATGCAACGCCAGCTGGAGGGCTTCCATCCCGGCCGGGCAACGCCCGCACTGGCGGAGATATTGGCGACCTAATATCGGCCATGTCGAAGCTGCTGGACCAGGCAAAGACTCCAGCAGCTGCAAGCCCAGCCGCAGCGACGACTGCTGGCAGGCTGGCGCGCACGAAGGGGGTGGCGCTGAGTGGGCATGCAGTGCCGGTCCTGGTGAGCAACATGCTGGAGGCGGTGCTGCCGGGATGCTGGACTACGCGGAGAGCGTGGGGGGGAAGTCCATCCGTGCATCGTTAATGCTGACGATGCACGGCAGCTCAGCCAGCGGGGAGAGGCGGATGCTGCTCCTGCAGATGGCAGGAATTCTGGACACGATGGTGACAGAATTTGGCTACTGGGCCACGCCACGCTCCGAAGTAATTCTGGAGCTGGCAGCAGCCGAGTACCTGGCAAAGCTGATCACGGCATGCCAGCTGGTGGATGTGGGGTCGACGGGTGGAAGGGGACTCCGTCGGCAATGCTGCCATTCCAGGAGGGTGGAGCAATGCTGGCGTCTCCGGCGGTGCGGGCGGCGATGAGCATGGGGAAGCTGCAGCACAAGCTGGAGCAGGGTCCCGGCAAGAAGGGGCAGGGCGGCCCGTCCAACAACAACAAGTGAGGGAGCGGTGCCTTCTTCCACTACCTCTTCCAGCACCCCTGCCACCTCGTGACTGGTGGCAGCAGGTACGCTCAGGCCGTAGGCGCGATAGGATGAGTCGGGCTTTTAATGCTCGCACACTAGCCTGTCAGACGGTTAGGGCGTTAAACTGGATGGGGGGGGGGGGCGAGACCCGCCTGCTGTAGATTCAGCCCGTGTGCCCGGGCCTCTGCAGCAGGCGGCCCTAGATGGGATCGATGATGCTTGCAGGTCCTTTGTCCGCCGGAACGGTGGTTCCGTAGCGGCAATGGCAGGATCTGTAGTGGATGGGGGTGAATATGCTGAAGGAGCCCCTTACGAACCGTTAGTGGCCGCACGCTTGGCTTGCCTGGTCCGGGGGAAGGTGGCCAAGTGGATGTGCTGAACTTACTACCCCCCTCTTGGGGAGCAATTTTGAATGATGAGAGTAGGATGGTACGGACGCTGAGCCCAGCAGAGCGGATCTTGCAGAAGTCGATGCGGATCTCGCGGGGGTGTAGCATGGAGGAGTTCGCGCGGGTTTGCACGGTGTGTGTGGAGAGGGGGATTTTGGGTGGATTTTTTGAGGAGGAGCCGCCTATGGTGAACGGTACTTTTGGGGTCGGAAAGCCCGACGGCCGTATACGGCTGATTGTGGACAACCGGCGTGGCAACATGCCACTACCTGATCCTATGCCCGCTTTTTTACCACACCTTGGCGTGATTTGCGATTTGCCCACGCGCGCTGGGGAGGATGTTTTTGGGGGCGTATCAGATTTGGATTCGTACTACAACAGACTCCGCCTGCCAGTTTGGATGCGGCGGTACTGTGCGTGGATGCCGGTGTGGTCGGATCTGGTGGGCCTGAGTGGGGCTCGTCGGAAGGTGTGGCCGTGGATGTTGTGCTGGCCAATGGGCAACAAGCTGGCCGTCGCCGTGGCCCAGTGTGTGCATCAGTCTGTGTTGTACCGCTGTGGCCCCAAGCCGCCGTTGGAGGCTAGTCGTGGGCTGAGCATCAACATGTCCGCGCTGATCCTGGTGGCGGAGGCCAACGAGGCGGGGGAGACCGTCCGGCTGAGGCTGGAGGAGGACCCTGCTGCGCCCTTGGCGCCCTCGCCGTGCTTCGAATCTCGGCAGGATCTGGAAGGTATGCATGCTGTGACGATCGATGACCTCCATTTCACCCACTGTGCGTCGGTGGATGGGGTGAATCAGCAGCTAGATCGTGTTCAGGCTGCCTACGCCGCTGTTGGGCTGGTGCAGAAGTCTGACAAGGTGGTACGGGCGACAGCAGAGCAGACTGGTGTGCAGGCGGTGGGGGTCATTCACCAAAGAGATGGTGACGTGGTGCCTGTTCCTGAGCGTGTGGTGGCAGTTATCGCTGCTACTCATAGAATCTTAGATCGCGGGTTTACATACTACCGCGAACTTAGTTCTGTGCTTGGGAAGTGGGTGTGGATGCATCTGCTGTGCCGCCCCATGCTTTCGGTGTGGTCTGAGACGTACCGGCTGCTAGCAGCCATGAATGCCTCCCTGCCTGGGCGCCGCTGGCGCCTCCCTGCGGGGGCCCGCCAGGAGCTTCAGGCGGCGATCGACCTGGCCCCCTTTTTGAGGGCGGCCAGGGCCCGGCCCCTTTCTGACCGGGTCGTCGCAAGTGATGCGAGCGGCTCCGGCGGTGGGGTGGTCTACAGGGACCTGCCTGGGGCCGATTGTGCCCGGCTGGCGACCCGGCGCGAAGCGCGGGGGTGGCGGACGACAGCTTTAACGTCTGGGGAGGACTGGGACCTGGAGCGCATGGAGGAGGGGGACTACAGCCTGCTGGATAGTGGCCACTGGCGTACGGCACTGTCCTACCGGTGGCGGGGGCAGCCTAACCACATCAACGTCAAGGAGGCGATTGCTGCGACACAGGGGGTCGAGTGGTCGTGCCGGACCAAGGCGTGTCGAGGTAAGCGAGTCGTCCGGCTCGTAGACTCCAGTGCTGTGGTGGGGGCGTTTGTCAGAGGGCGGTCGTCTTCCTACCGCCTCAACCAGCTGGTTCGGCGCTACTGCGCTCTGTCACTGGCTGGCGACATGCAGAGCCACTGGGTCTGGGTGGCTACCGACCACAACCCAGCTGACAAGGCCAGTCGGCGTGGCGCTTGGGTTCCTGACTTGACCCGGTGTGGTGACGTGCATCCCAACCCTGGGCCTGAGGGGGCGCGACGCCCTCGGGACTTGGCACTTTTGGAGGGCACAGTCAACCCTGTGTCTACCTTGCCAGCGTACCGGCGTGCGGCGGCTGTCTACGTGGCGTGGGCGCCACCTGGCCCTGTCGACCCAGCTGACGCGGAAGCCATTTTCTGTGAGTGGATTTCTGCTGTCTACCATGCCAGAGGCGGGCGGGGGCGTACCTTATGCCAGCATGCCAAGGCCTGTCTGCACCTGTACTACCCCGACATTGTTCGGAATTGGGTACTGGCGGACCGCCTGCTAGCAGGTTGGCAGCGGCTTGTTCCGGCTGTCAGCCCTCCGCCTATGCCCTGGCGCCTTTGCTATTTCACTGCCCTGTTGCTAGTTTCACGTCGACAGGTGCATTTGAGTGCGTTGATTATTATTGCTTTCCAGCAGTATTTACGCATTAGCGAGGCGCTAGGGCTGCGGGTTCGGGATGTGGCTCATCCCGGCCACCCCCTTCTCGAGCCAGGGCCCATGGTCGGTGCCCTTGTGCTGCGCAACCCCAAAACTGCGCAGGGGGCGGCCCAGCACGTCCTCGTCCGGGATCCACTTTCTTTGTGGCTCCTGCGACGTCTGACGGCTGGCCAGCCCCCGGATGCACTCCTCTTTCGGGCTTAACGTACAGCCAGGCTAGGCAGCAGTGGGAGGCTGTGCAGGCCCGCATGGGCATCCCAGGGATGTTTTCTTTTCACAGCCTCCGGCATGGGGGGGCGACGCACGACGCCATCGCTGGCGAGTCGCCGGAGGCCATCCAGCTGCGCGGCCGGTGGGCTTCGGCCCTCTCGGTCACGCGCTACATTGGCCTCCACCGCAGCCTCCTGGGGCGCGACATCCCACCCGCCCTCTGGGCTCAGGCCCTGGGTTTTGACCCAGCGGCTTTCCGGCGCCACTTCGGTGGCGTCGAGTTTTGACGTCCTCCTGTTTTTATCCTCGTCTTTTAGCTATCAACTGACCTCACCCTTGTGTGGGAGGTCAGGGGGGAAATGGTTTAACTAACCCGAGGGTGAACCTGGGTTGGGACAAAGTACCCCCATAGCTAGGTAGTTTAAGTTTTTTTTTTGCATGTCCTACGTATTTTCGGCTGTTAGCCATGTAAGGAGATGTGGGTAGAGCAGGGGCACAGCTGCTGTGGGCTGGCCCTGCACATTCACATAGTGTGCTCACCCTAGCATACAGATGGCCGTGTTGCCATCTGGTAGACATGTCTGTGTTATTCCACCGTATAGAGCTAGCACACATATTGTAATAAATTTGATGTTTTGTGGTGATGCATGCAAAGCAAGGCAAGGCCAGAAATGGATTTGGTGAGCTATGCTCATTTTATCTATGACTAACCTGCTGAGCGGAGAATGCAACGCCGTATAGCACCAAAAGAAAAAATAATTTTAGAAAAAATATTTTTTGTGCTGGCACCCGTACCCCAGCCACCCAGGTAGGGGTTGGCTGGAGAGGTGGTTGCTATAAAAGGTGGGCTTCCATTCTAGGGAAGCAGGTTGTTTCTTTTGCCTCCCACCCGCCCACCCTGGCAAAAGGGGTAGAGCAGGGGCACAACTGCTGTGGGCTGGCCCTGCACATTCACATAGTGTGCTCACCCTAGCATACAGATGGCCGTGTTGCCATCTGGTAGACATGTCTGTGTTATTCCACCGTATAGAGCTAGCACTCATATTGTAATAAATTTGATGTTTTGTGGTGATGCATGCAAAGCAAAGCAAGGCTAGAAATGGATAGGCAGCTGCAAAATCTATCAGATAGTGGCCATCACCTGCAAAATCCAACAGATAGTGGCCATCACCTGCAAAATCCAGCAGGCAATCGAAAAGGGATGCATAAAACAGCAGACCACGTACTGGGAGCAGCCGCAGGGCGAGACTGAGCCACCAGGTCGTCGATCGCAGCGTGCGAATTGACTTCCGTGCGTACGTCGTCTAGGTGGTCGTAGTCGTTGTGGTCGAAAAGGTCGTCAGAGGGGTTCCAGCCTGCAAAGGATGAATAGAAAATGACAATGGCGTTCCTGTCAACTGCTGAAAATGCCCAAAAAACAAACCAAGGAAACACAAAAACAGATATGCATGGGAAAATACGTACGCTCAGGTTCCTGGGCCTCATGTTCGTGTGTCGTCGCCATAGCTGGCTAGCTGCTGATAGTGGTATCATGCTGCTGTTCTGAGTGGTTCGTGAGGGTTTGGCTGCATTTTTGGTCGTGTTTGGGCTTTTGGCCTCGTGGGGAGGAGGGCGAACGGCATATTCCCGGCATATTCCGGGAATATTCCCACGAATATGCCGTGGGTCGGTCGCTAGAAGGAAACGGCCGCGCCGCGTCGGCGGTTACACGGCAGGGCTACGGACTGTCATGGCAGACTGACAGATCTGACACCCGTCAGATGGAACAGTGTGCCGACTGTCGTGGCAGATCTTCGTAACCGATACACGGCGGGTCCGGCGCGGCGCGGACTGACGTGGCACATTGTCAGATCTGACGTGGCACGGTACTGACGTGGCAGACCGTCCGATCCTGCAGCTGACGAATACGGCACTGTACGGACTGCCATGTCAGACCGCCCGAATTGCCACGTGGCGGTCTGGCATGACACTTGGACGGATCATAGTAGGAAATCAGCCAAAATACAGGCAACTAGGTCTTTGTAGTAATCTGTACTAATTGTAGTATTGCCTGATCATCCTCTAGTTATATTGTACCATCTGTACTAGGATTCCTAGTGCAATTGTACTATGAGACGCCATGAGATAGAGACAAAGTCATGGATTTCCATTAGAATCATAATAAGGCTTAATGCCCATAAGGGACTTTGTCTCTTCCAAAGGGGCACTTAGTTAGTGAACCCCCTCCAGGGCCAGGCGGCGACAGTACTTGTCGTACATCTTGTCGCAGGTAGCATTCATGACCCTCAGTTCCCTCTCGCAGGTGGCGGGGGAAAAGTGGACAGGCAGATAGGAGCGGTACTCGGCCTTCGCGAGGTCCACGAGCACACGGCAACGCTCCTCTGCGGTCTTATCCTCATCCACCAGAGGAATGGAGGCAACATACTCCTTCATCACATCCCACAAGCGGGGAATCGCGCAAACGCGTTCAGACAGCTTAATCTCGAGGTCGATGGCCAGAGTTGCCACCTCCATACGCCTATCGCCATACTTGCAGGCGGCCATCCTCTCCTCAAAAGTGGAGAGGGACTGCACACCGCCTTGGGCGATGGCGATGGCAAAGTTGCGCAGGGCCCATCCTGTATAGTGGCAAAACGGCCCTGGCTGCCTGCGCTTAGAGAGGAAGCGCCCCTCAAGCTCAGTGGCAATAGCATCCAACAGCTGCATCTTTCGCTGCTCTTTCTTAGCTGTTACTGCGTCCCACGGCTCTTGCGTGGCCTTGCAGACACCACACCCGGAGGGCCATGCCAACTCCACGATTTCGTGCACAATCTCAGCTGGCAGGCTGTTAAAAGTGGCAGCGTCCATGTCTCCTTCGTGGTAGTGGTGCTAGTGCTGTTGGGATGCTGGAGCAGGCGAGAAGTGCCCACTTTGACGTGGTGTCGGACCTTTGTACACCGCCCCACGGCATCTTCGCGGAATATTCCATGGACCGACGATCTCCCACGGGACGCCGCCACGTGGCAACGATCGAACGGTCCACGGTTATTCAGATCTCCCATGACAGTACGGCGTATCTCGGATACGGCGCGGCGCCTATACGGCCGGTACAGTATCATGGCATAACGAACTCCCACGGGACGCTGCCACGTGGCAAAGATCGGACGGTCCGTGGTAAATCAGATCTCTCATGGCAGTGCGGCGTATCTCGGATACGGCGCGGCGCCTGCACGGCCGCGCCAGTATCGTGGCACGACGAACTCCCACGGGAGGCTGCCACGTGGCAACGATCGGACGGTCCACGGCAGTTCAGATCTCCCATGGCACTACGACATATCTCGGATACGGCGCGGCGCCCGTACGGCCGGCCCAGTATCGTGGATACCGGTCCGAGTACCGTGGCACGGAATTCTGCCACGTCACAGCCGCGCCGCGCCGCGCCGCGCCATGTAACCTTCTAGAGGATCGATCCCAGCCGTCCGATGAAGATCTCGTGGGAGGGCCTGTTTCCACAGGTACAAAGGTCGTGCAGGCCTACCAAATGCACCATCACACCACAGAACAGCCATAGCCAGCGCAGAAAACAACAGCAGACCGCCATGTCTCAGGTTGATGCAGCAGCTGGGCAAGTTTTCAGGCGTCAGACTAGGTCACTGACCAGGGCCCTCCATGGGCTCCAGTCTCCCAAATGCTATGGATTGCCACATCCTGTCCGCACAAAAGCTAGGACTGGTTGTTCCGCCATAGCTCCTGCGCCTGTGCCAGTGCCTGCGCCTGTGCCAGCGCCAGTGCCTGTGATTGTGCCAGCGCCAGTGCCTGCTGCGCCAGTGCCTGTGCCTGTGTACGTGCCTGCTCCTCTCCCTGGGATGTTCGCCCCTCGGTTTAAGGACTCTGACACTTGGCCTGCTGCAGGCCATGTGTGGCCAAATGGTAGCGGCGATTCCATGTTTCCTCTGGTGCATTGCGTCACCTGCAAAAAGGTACCGGAGAGGGCAGTGTGCAAGAAGGAGAACGGGGAGATGCAGTGCCGGGGGTGCGCTCTGGATGAACTGAGCGACAGGGTGGATGCACTAGGTCCCTCTCCTCCTACGGAGCAGGTGAATGGAATCGTCAAGGATTTTGACAAGGGCCTGAAGATTTACAAGTACGAATACGAGCCCAAGCGTCTCCCGCCTCCTCCCGCCGGCTACCCTCTGTCCAAGTGCATGTGCGCTGTGTGCAAGAAGCCTGCTCTCCACGCGCACGAAGTGGTGAAGGAGGTCACCCCTCAGATGCTGGAGACTACTCCCCATTTTCGTGTTGCCAAGCTCGTGGTTGGCGACATTGTTTGTGGGATCTGCCGCAATGAGTTCCTAGCCCAGTATGCCGACAACAACGTGGTCCTCAGCAAGTCCATGTATCGCGGCACCCAGTATTGGGAGTACAAGGGCCATATCGATGAGGTGTTCCAGTACAACGAGGAACTCCACAAGATGGCAGAGCGCGCCCGGGACAACACGCACAACGGCCCCTCCAGTGACAAGTTTTACTGGCCTCGCAGGCAGTGCCAGAAGTGCACCAAGCGCATCGACATTAACGTGCAGAACCTGTATGTCGCTCCTAGGCCCCGTTCTTTTGACGTAGACTTGGTCTGCCACGAGTGCGCCACGTTCTGCAACCTTGTTTCTGAGGCTGTCCCTTTCCCGGGCTTTAGCCACCCCAACAACCGTCTCAAGCGTAATGCAGAGGCCGGGGGCTACGTTCTGTACGATGTTGTGGGGTCCAACAAGCCCTATTTCACCGCGTAGGGTGTCATCTGGGCACTTGGCCCATGCAAGCCTATGGAGGCTACTGTTGATAGGGACTTGTGGTATTCTATTTTGTAATGAATAAGACTCCTTGCATGCAAATCCAACACTCATGCACTAGGCGTAGGACTTGACTCGTTTGCGAAAAGTTCGGGCTATGCGGATAGCCCGAACTTTTGGAAACCTTGCTAGGGAAAAGTGAAAGTTTCCAGTGTGGATCCCAGCCATTTGAAAAGTTCGGGCTATGGTTCGGGCTATCGGTTTATAGCCCGAACCGGACCCTTTTGCCCCTTGAACGGTTGTGCCATGCACTGTACATGGGGTAGGGACTTGGTTATTTGGACAGTGTGCAGTGTATGTGTGTGTGTTTCTTACTTAGATTGCTAACACATAAAATATAGGGGTATTTCCTGTATATACAGATAGGATTGCTAACACATAAAATTTAGGGGTATTAGCTATGATTATATATAGATGACAATTGCTAACACATAAAATTTTATGTGTTGGGAAACAGAGTAAAAGAAAGAGTAGCATCCACCCATAGCAACACACCGCCCAGAGGGGAAAAAGGGGCGGTTCGGGCTATAAATCGATAGCCCGAACCATAGCCCGAACTTTTCAAAATGGCTGGGATCCACACTGGAAACTTTCACTTTTCCCTAGCAAGGTTTCCAAAAGTTCGGGCTATCCCCAAAAGTTCGGGCTATCCGCATAGCACGAACTTTTCGTGGGAGCCTATGGTTGAGCGCCACGTGGCATGATATCCCACGAGAGTGGATAACGCCGCGCCGACGCGACGCTCGCACGGTACTATCGTGGGGCGCCGCGCCGGCGCGACGCTCGCATGGCACTATCGTGGGACGCCGTGGCCGAGAGGGTATAAAAGCGGAGTCACGGGCGTTTGGGGGTAGGTCTCGCCTCCGACACTGCCAGTCACACAGTCATCCACACGCAGACAGCCATCCTAACAGCTGTAAAATACACAATGGCCCATGCTGGTGCTACTTTCGATGATCTGCCAAGCGAAATTTTGCACGTGTTGGCAAAGCTCAGCTGGCCCTACTTGCGTGGTGTGAATAAGGCCTCTCACAAGGAATGGGAGGCCGTTAAGGCGATAATGGAGGAAGAGGTTCGCGCTCTGCGCGATTTGATTGACGAGGAACTGAAGTTCCGCGATGCCAACCCCGATTGGTTGCACGATCTGAACACGGCGACTAGCCGTCGCCTGTATGAGTTGACGCATGATCAGCTGAGGGCCATTTATGACAAGGTGTCTGTGCCCCGCTTGCGTGAGGCGGAGGGGTACTTGTACACTACCCGCGCTGATCGTTTGGAGCAGATGGATTACACCTACACTGATTTTGTGGAGGTGATCGAACGCATTGGCGTGAGCCCCGGCCCCCACACTAGGGCGGCGAGGGACGCCTATTTCGCATCCATTCCTGATGTGGATCGCGAGAAAACGATGGAGCGTCGCGTGGAGGAGTTGGTCGATATTCTGTGCGCGGCATTGGTGGCTGACGACACGGAGGCCAACGGGGGTGTGCCAACGATCAATTTGGCCAACGTTCTCAGCGACATTTTCGACCGCCACAAGCACATGATCATGTGCCGTCTCTACAGCCATCCCTCGTTTAACCGGGAGATGCCTTAAACAGGCAAATAGGGATCAACTTATATGGCCTATTGGAAAAGGCTATATCCCATGGACTGTCTTATATAACTTTTAATAAGACTCGATTCCTATTGAAATTTGTCTCACAATGAGTCCCACAATGAGCCCCACTTAAAAAAAAATCTACACCGCATACTATAAATAGCTAATGGAGCTATAGGGGTACCAGAATCCCACGAAGAATAGGGATTTCCCGCCACCCGCGCCTGTCACGTGACTTGTCTGCCACGTGGCACGTCCCGATTGGTCAGCCCAACCCGTGGGATTCCAGAATCACACGGTGCCACGCGGCAGCCACCTATTCGCCAGGGTGTCCCATGGGACTCCAGGGACCCCCATGGGTGCCACGTGGCACGATCCCGTTGGACAGGGCGTATCATGGGACGCCAGGGTCCCATGGGTGCCACGTGGCGGGTTCCGATTGGACAGGGTGTATCGTGGGAGTACAGGGTCCCACGGAGATTCAGGGTCCCTGGTGCCACGTGGCGGTTACCGATTGGGCAGGGAGTCCCGTGGGTGCCACGTGGCAGCATCCCATTGGACAGGGAGGTCCCATGGGTGGCCAGGGTCCCTGGGGGTCCCCGGTGCCACGTGGCAGTCGCCGATTGGTCAGATAGTCCCATGGGAATCTCAGGGTGCCACGTGGCAGCCTCCCATTGGCGGCTACTACGCCGGGGTCCCTGGCAGGGTCCCACGATATATTTATCCCAATAATTGACGGGTTAGAGGCGCCTGCCACGCATTCTACTATGCTTGGAGAGGTTAGAATGCTTGGACTGCTTGCCTCCCTTGGGTTGCTGCCTACCTGGACTTTTCCCATCGCCACGGCGCAAATCGCCAGCAGACTCTGGCTTAGAGCGACTCTTCCGGTCACAGACGTTGCCGCCCTTGCAAATTATGGCGCGCGGGTCATATCGACGCAGCGGCGCATAGTAGTTTCCTGTCTTTACGTGCATTATAGTGGTAAGATTGATGGAGGACGGAGGGCCCCTTCCTCGGACGGCCACTTCCTCCCACGCCACTTCCTCCACTTCCGCGGCGACTTCGCCTGCGTCAATCTGTGGACGTGCGCACACCTCGCAAAATGGCGCAAGAGGCAGATTATCTGCCGTGCAGGTTGCGCAGGTCCAATCCCCCAACGCGGCATCCGGCAATGAGAGTGCCGGGCCGGGCACAACTGTGTCCACATTTCCTCTCTCCGCCGCCGTCGTAGTGGTCAGAATGATGGAAGACGAAAGACACCCGGCCAATCCCTCCACTTCCGCGGCCACTTCCTCTCCTGGGTCAATCCGAGGCCCATCGCATACCACGCAAAATGGCGCAAGAGGCGGATTATCTAGCGTGCAGCTCCTGCAGGCCCAAAGCCTTCATGCGGCATCCGGATCGTACTTAACCACCTGCACATATGTCGGCTTTGAACAAGCCATGAGGCAAGTATTTAATTCCTTTTAGGTACCCACCGAAAGTCGTATGTGAGCATGCACGTTGCACGTTTGCCGAAATTTCCCCTTGGATTAATGTTATAAAACGAGTGCCATAGCCTACCTTCCTAGCCTGCCCTGCCACGGAGGCAGGTGGTCACTATAACTCGCGGTTCCTTCGTACCGTTACGGATACGGTCCATGACAACTCCTCGTACGGTGCGTGAAATCCCTCGTACGGGCGACAAAACTCCTTCATACGGTCCATGACAACATCCTACAGTTTTGGTTCTCTCAGTTTCCGTTACGCAATTTTAGGCACTGCGCAGTGGTTCGACGGTAGTTGGGCACCAAAATGGACTGAACCGGTCGCGAAAAATATACCCTCAAACACAGCCATTTTCGATGAGTGTGGTGGGGTATTGCTATGAGATATGCTGATCATAACGCAATTCCTGGGTCGAAAAATGATGCACGAATGAGCACATACGACCTTACTATCGCAGCACCTGCGCAGGGCCTGCACGGATTACGAATTACGTGTTTCCACGACGACACCCATGTCGACGATATCGAAGAAGGTAATGCCACGTCCAATAATGCATCATTCTCTATGAGACATGCTAACCATAACGCAATTTCAGGGTCGAAAAACAATTCATGAATAAGCATACATGACTTGCCGAACGCAGCAACCCTTCACCGTTCGCAATCACTCCGACGACCATGTCTGCCTGCCGCGCAGGCAGGGCAAACCCTCCCGGCCCTCCGCCCCCCAACGTGCCAGTCATCCGCACAGTCGCAGCGGCACTGCGACACCTCGAGAAAGCTAAAGAAAAACTCGAGCGTGTGATGTATGGCGTCGACGAGGAGGTCCGTCCCCACGGACCTATCACGCCGGCTGAAATCAATCTCATCATTGATGCTCGCCGTATGGTGTTGGGCGAGCAACCCAGGCCAGTGTACATGCAAGTCGCATGGCGCAGGGGCGGGGTGACATGGGAACCGATGTCACGATTTACTGCGGAATGCAACGCGTGCGTCATGCGCCTCCTAAATAACCGTGCAACGCGCGGCACCCAGCAAATGGCGAACGGGTGGGCGCCTGTCGACAAGGCTTTCTTGGATGACCAGTGGCGCTTTGAAATTGCGCGTCAGATGCGGCAGCGCGATCCACAGCCGCAGCCGCAGCCCCAGCCCCAGCCTGTCGCCACAAACGAGCATGGTCACCGGCCCCGGGATCCGGTGAATGCCGGCGATGACGACAATGCACGGGGGCCTCGTCCTCGCCCCTCCATTGTCGTAAGGGGGGGCGTGGAGCCAGCCGTGGAGCCCGATATTGATGACGCTTACTCAGACTCTGAGGAGGAGGAGGAGGAGGTGGACACGGACAGTGAGGATGATGATTCCTCCGAGGAGGAGGGAGAGGTCATGCCCCAAAGCCCTCCTCTAGCCCTGTGATGAATGTATTGCAATAATAAGTAATTTAATAGTTTAATGAAATCTCATTTTCATTATGACAATGTGTCTCT
The DNA here is from genome assembly GCA_009746045.1 of Mesostigma viride. NCBI lineage: Eukaryota > Viridiplantae > Streptophyta > Mesostigmatophyceae > Mesostigmatales > Mesostigmataceae > Mesostigma > Mesostigma viride. The sequence goes on from RPFO01001175.1 coordinate 58,726, forward strand.
GCATGGGAATTCAATTATCCATGATACAATGAGTTTCCACGTGGCACATTTCCATGGCATGGCAAGTAGGTCCGTATGGAAAATGGGGTCACCTTAGGGTTTTGTAGAATGAGATTTCATTAAAATATTAAAATACTGATTATTGCATTACATTCGTCACAAGACTAGAGGAGGGCTTTATGGCATTATCTCTCCCTCCTCCTCAGAGGACGCATCACCCTCACTGTCCGAGTCCACCTCCTCCTCCTCCTCCTCCTCCTCCTCAACCTCAACCTCAACCTCCTCCTCCTCCTCCTCCTCCTCCTCCTCCTCCTCCTCCTCCTCCTCCTCCTCCTCCTCCTCCTCCTCCTCCTCCTCCTCCTCCTCCTCCTCCTCCTCTGCCTCAGAGTCAGAGTAAGCGTCATCAGTATCGAGCTCCACGGCTGGCTCCACGCCCCCCCTTACGACAATGGAGGGGCGAGGACGAGGCCCCCGTGCATTGTCGTCATCGCCGGCATTCACCGGATCCTGGGGCCGGTGACCATGCTCGTTTGTGGCGACAGGCTGGGGCTGGGGCTGCGGCTGCGGCTGTGGATCGCGCCGCCGCATCTGACGCGCAATTTCAAAGCGCCACTGGTCATCCAAGAAAGCCCTGTCGACAGGCGCCCACCCGTTCGCCATTTGCTGGGTGCCGCGCGTTGCACGGTTATTTAGGAGGCGCATGACGCACACGTTGCATTCCGCAGTAAATCGTGACATCGGTTCCCATGTCACCCCGCCCCTGCGCCATGCGACTTGCATGTACACTGGCCTGGGTTGCTCGCCCAACACCATACGGCGAGCATCAATGATGAGATTGATTTCAGCCGGCGTGATAGGTCCGTGGGGACGGACCTCCTCGTCGACGCCATACATCACACGCTCGAGTTTTTCTTTAGCTTTCTCGAGGTGTCGCAGTGCCGCTGCGACTGTGCGGATGACTGGCACGTTGGGGGGCGGAGGGCCGGGAGGGTTTGCCCTGCCTGCGCGGCAGGCAGACATGGTCGTCGGAGTGATTGCGAACGGTGAAGGGTGGTGAAGGGTTGCTGCGTTCGGCAAGTCGTGTATGCTTATTCATGCATTGTTTTTCGACCCTGAAATTGCGTTATGGTTAGCATATCTCGTAGAGAATGATGCATTAGTGGACGTGGCATTACCTTCTTCGATATCGTCGACATGGGTGTCGTCGTGGAAACACGTAATTCGTTATCCATGCAGGCCCTGCGCAGGTGCTGCGATAGTAAGGTCATATGTGCTCATTCTTGCATCGTTTTTCGACCCATCAATTGCGTTATGATTAGCATATCTCGTAGATAATTATGCAATATTGCACGTGACAATTACTTTTTGGATAGTATCGTCATTCTCGCCGCCATGGAAACACGTAACTGTCGCTCCTGCGCCAGTGATTGTGCCAGCGTGTGTGCCAACGCCTGTGAATGCGTCTTCGGCTCTCACTGGGATATTAGCCCCTCGGATTAAGGACTCTGAGACTTGGCCTCCTGCGGGTCACGAGTCGCCACCTCCTGGTGGTTCCCATTGTCCTCTAGTGTATTGTGTCACCTGCAAAAGGGTAGCTGAGAGGGCGGTGTGAAAGAGGCAGAACGGGGAGATGCAGTGCCGGGGGTGTGCTCTGAATGAGCTGAGCGACCTGATGGATGCGCTAGGTCCCTCTCCTTCTTTGGATCAGGTGAATAAGACCATCATGGATTTTGACAAGGGCATGAAGGTTTACAAGTACGCATACCGGCCCAAGAGTCTCCCGCCTCCACCCACCGGTTACCCTGTGTCCAAGTGCATGAGCGCGATATGCAAGAAGCCCGCTCTCCACGCGCACGAAATGGTGAAGGAGGCCACCCCTCAAATGCTGGAGACTGTTCCCGAGATTCGGCTTTGCAAGCTCGTGGTTGGGGACATCGTTTGTGGGATCTGCCGCAACACGCTCCTCACCCAGTTAGTCGATCACAACGTGGTTGTCAGCAAGGTCGTGCACCGCGGCACCCTGCATCTGGATTACAAGCGCCAGATAGACGAGGTGTTCCAGTACAACGAGGACCTCCACAAGATGGCAGAGCGCGCCTTGGACAACACGTATACCGGCCCTGGTGGCAAGGCCTACCGGCCTCCAATGCACTGCCACAAGTGCTCCAAGCATATCGACATCAACGTCCAGAACCTGTACGCCGCCCCAAGACCCCGCTCTTCCGACATTGACCTGGTCTGCTACGAGTGTGCCACGTTCTGCAGCCTGGTTTCTGAGGCCATTGATTTCCCCCCGACACCCGCCCAAACAACTGGGTCAAGCGTAGTGCGGAGGCCTTTGGCTGCTTTGGTTACGATGTCGAGGGGTCCAAGAAGCCCTATTTCACCGAGTAAGGTGTAAGCTGGGCACTTAGCCCATACAGGCCCACAGAGGCCACTGCCGACTTAGATAGGGCGCTGTTGTTATGGGACTTTTCTTATTGTTTGTTGTTATTTGTAATGAATAAGACTCGTTGCCTGCGAACCCAACACAAATGCATACTTGGATAGGAATCCGCCGCCCCGCGAATAGGAACATTGACGGATATCCCACGATACTAGGATTTCCCATGATATTGGCATCTGTCACATAATACGGCCAGGTGGACGGACAGATGGGCGGCGGGGTCACCCTAGGGTTTAGTAGCACTCATAAAAAAATCCTAGTTTCCCACAGCCCCCACTCAGCCCACTCATAAACAACCCCAGATTGTAGCCCCTTTACACCTACAAACACTCCCAGAACAACATAAAGACATGCACCTGTGCACCAAAATCGATGACCATTGAAGCCTAATTTGACTAAAACTGAGATGGCTGAAGGGCACTAACATTGTAAGGGTGACCCAAGTGAGACCCTAGCACCACTATTATGAAGATGCCGAAGACCAAGAAGCCACGAAATTGGATATGAGCAACATGTTGAAAGAAGCAAAGCTCATAACTGCGTGTGCTACCAACTCCCTCGCTGCCCCTATATGACAAGGAGTTATTAGCCCCCCCCCCCGCCTGTCCCATGAGAAGGAAGATTTACATAACTACATGACTGACAAGGAATACGCAACACAATAATAATGATTATAAAGGAGATATGGCGTTTCAGAGAAAAAATGATTTCTTTCAAAACCTTAGGCGTGCTGCTCTCAGTCAGTGTTCCAACAATTTAAGTTCTGATTCGAGATAACTCAACCCATGGTGTGGCTCTTTGGAGGTTTTATCCCAAAGGATGAGCCTCAAAGTTGATCACACATGTCTCCTAGAGCCCAATGACTGAAGTCCTAATAAAAATAGGCACAAGGATTTTTCTCATCTATATTAGACAGTGTCATTTTTTACATTTTGCTAACAAACAAGGTTGAAAGCACTGGTTGTCAACAAAAAGGAGCGGATGGAAAGTGCAGCAGAGACAAGGTCAATGGGGGAAAACCGGAGAAAGGTGCAGTAGAGGGGATGTAAATTGCAAAAAAAAAGTTTTCGGTTTTCAACAACAAAGAAGCCTCATGAAAAAATGCCACGCATGTGTGTTTAAATGTAGGCATAGCATTATTGCAAAAATGCCAAGTAATTGGAATTAGGAACAGGAAGCACTGCATTCATTCTAGCAATGCCACATACAACACGTTGATAACAAAGTCTCCATGTATGCAATGGTAACCACTACTCACCACAAGTCTCGACCAGGAGCTAGGCTGCCATTCGCGGGTAGGCCGCAGGCCATCCTGACGGTATCAGTCACCCGCAGGTACACGCGAAATTGAAGAGGAAAGCGGCAATTCGAAGGCACACATGAGATGCCGAGGGCAGAAAGCACCATGGTATTGAAAGCCTTCAGAGAATACATATAGCTCTCAAAGACATGGCCAACTTTACTCGCCATGAAATGGCCTACACATGAGCACGGCATGCTAACTATAAAAGAATTTGAACCGTATGGCAGAATTTTGCTAACCTTAGCGCTCGGCCTAGGAGCTTGGCGGCAGGTTCCGGAGATGTTGCTTGTGCTGTGTTACAGCATAAAGAACGTCTTGATTCAGAACTGCATATGATATGTCTCACTCCCTGATTGCTACCTCCATGCTCGACATACATCCTAACTGGCTGTCCGCGACACTCCTGGAGCTAGTGTATACCACCCCCCGCCCCCCCGTTTCCGTGTGTGTGTGTGTGCGTGGGGTGTTGACCCCCGACCCCCCCCCCCCCCAATTTTGGGTGTGTGTGTGGGGGGGGTCAGCCCTAAAAAAAAATTATATATATATATATATTAAAAATATTCTCCCGGGCGGGAATTGTGAGGCGGGAATTCTCTAGCACCGTCACTCAAGAACTCAAATAGGGGTGCGGAGTGGCCGCTTCACCGAATGCCACTGCCGGTAACCGATCATCCATCTCTGAAATCCTCGAATCCATGTCGGCCTCAAGGGCTGTCAGCCTTGTTGACGACGACTACGATCATGCAGTGTTGCAGGCGGATACTAACCCGCATCCTGCCAGGATCAGTGATGCGGATGACGGCCACCCCACAGGCCGCGTTTGGCTGGAGAGCCGCTTGGCCGACTACGAATTTCTGAAAAAGGACACGTGCCGGGTAGATCCCATCATTAAGATCCGATTCGCGTTTAATGAAGCTAGCAGAGAGCGCGAACAATTTTTCATCACCGACCACCCGGATCTCACGTTCAGCATCTTCAAAGGAGTTTTTTTTCAGCGAAGCGAGTCTCGAAGAGTCCAGATCCATCTTTGTGAAGTACAAGGATGGTGAGGACTATTTTGTCCTGTCCACACCCAGCGCTTTCCAGAAAATGCGCAACACGGAGGGGTGGCGGGATTGCAAGGTCGTCGACCTCCTGGTTTTCAACGTGAACCCAACTGAGGACAGGCATTCCGCCAGCCGGATCTGGCAATGGGGCGATTTGGATGCCTAGGAGATGGCGCGTATGGCCGAGAGGAAGAGGGCGCGACACCAGGAGGCCTGGAATGGTCACCCCCTCTTGAGGCCTAACACCGCCACGAATGCCGACCTTGCCAAATTCAAATCCCTTTCCAACCAGGCGCCATGGTACTCGCCGCGCATCCAGGCACTATTGACTGGCCCAGGCGGGACCAAGTATAAAGCCGCCACTCCACCCGTGATGCAAGCCCTCCTGCAAGGCAGGCAAGCCTTGGAGAAGAAGCTGAAAGAGACGTCACGCCAGGTACTTGCCGTAGTGGTTTCGTCTCTTTTATTACCTGGTTTTCCTTGAAGTGCGTTGGTTGTTGTTCACGTATCTCATTACTTTGCTACTTTATTAATTTTCTTGTCACTGTGTTTCCTTTTCATGTATTGGCCCTTCATTCAGGTGACAGACATGGTCAAGTGCCACACCAAATGGCACGACGACATCATGGAGTCGTACGCCACTGTTTCATCCACCACCATCGACTCTGTAACCCGAAAGCACGCCACCTTCACTACCCGGAATCTGGCAAACCTGCGCGCTAAGATTGCCCCGCTGCGCATTCAGGCAGTGACTTTGGGTGATACAGACTATGTTCAGCGTGCCGACGAGATGTCCAGCTTTGTGGCGACATCGGAAGACATCCACCAGATGTTCACTCAGGCCACCAGGAGCGCCGCACTGAAGGCCGCTGTGGTGAGTGTTTGATATACATGGTAGTGTCATGACGTGTGCTCTTTTCACACACGGCCTTCTATTCCGTGCTCGTTGATTTTCAAAATTGTGTGCTCTTTGAAGCATCGGCCGCTTTGCATGCCGTTGTCCTACTGCATGTCCTACAGGGGACTGATGGGGTAAAGTTCTTGTGTGTCGTGTTTTCCATGGCACCTTGTTTGCATGGTATATATCTGCAGGCTATCTCGACCTATCACTCTGAGGTGAAACTCGGGGATGACAACATTGTGACAATCCAAGCAGAGCGGGACGATACCTTGCGTGAGGTGAAGTGGCCAGCCTTGCCGGTGGTCAGAATCTTCCCGGACACCTGGTACCAGCACCCGCCCTCCACAATCATGAATTTTCGCACGTGAAGGGCTGGATCAGCCTCTCGCCTGCCCGCCCGTGGAGCCCGTTGCACCCTCTTGCATGGCACAGTGGCGCACCATGTTCCAGTCATATGCTGTTGAGGGTCACCCGCGCGTCCTAGTGGCGCAGACCCGACTGGATGTGGTGCAGCTGACGTCTATTTTACACGAGGTATGCATTTGCCACTCTTTCTTGCCACTATTTCATTTCCTATTGACCAAAGAGTGTAGTGCATCTGTAATGCATTAGATATTTTTATTTGCATTTTTCGAGCCAGCTTTCCCTTGGTTATGTTTAGTGAATGAATCAACTTTGGCTAGGCAGATTTATATGCATGGTCGCTACTAAGAGAGTGCCGGGCCCTAGTTGTTTAACGTGCCCACGATGTTGCCAGGGCGTTGTTGTTTCACCAAGTTTTGACATGGAGAAGGCAACTTGTTGGCTGATTTGCACCATGTTTATATGGTTGGGTTTGATTGCATTTGCAGATTTCAAAAGGCAAGAAGTCTTCATCTCCTTGCACTCGTGGCCAGGCTACCAACAAGCTGGCGATAATAGATGTCCTGCGAAATCAAGAGGGCGGGCATTGCACGGTACAAGATCTGTCTTTTGCCTTGGTTCCCGAGGGTGGCAAGATGACGGGCGACAACATTTTGGCTTTTTTGCTGCAAGGGGATTTGAGCTTGCCTGTTTTTGTCGGCCTTCCACCTGAGTCCTGTCAACGCTTTGATGGCACCAATTGTTATGTTGCGTTGCGGGATAATGCTGGCCTTGCACATTGTGATGCGTGCTTTGGCAGCCAGCGATGCACGGGTGGCTGACGCAGCTAAACTGTCCACTATCACCAAGGCCATACGTGCATGTGGCATGCACCGGCAGAGTTGTTGGAAGGACATAGCTTTTGTTTCTAGTGTAGCGATCGCAAAGCAAGCAGTCATGCGCGCTTTGCATTACACAGAGGCAACGATAGATGCAGGCGTTAGGGAGCTAGAGTATAGTGTAGAGGTGGCACGCCTGGTCCTTGATGAGGCCAAGAGGGTTGAAATGGAGAAGGCCGGCTTCACCATAGATTCGCCCGAAGTGCGCCAGCACAAATTTAAGTCGGCGGTGCGCCGTAGGGTATACTCCATTTCTTGTGGCATCGAGCTGTTGGAAACGCAAGTGCATGGCGCAGGTGACTTGCTGCAGCCTCTTAGAGACGAAGCTGTACAGTATGAGTTGGATCACTTCGTTCGACCGTCTGAATTCCAGACCCGCAAAGATTCTGAGGGCAACGATGTGCCTTTGGTGTATCTGCTGACCAGCCGAAATGCTATCTACTCATCTTATCGGTTGGAGGGTGGCACCTTGGGCCGTACCACTTTTTTGAGTTGCATGGGTCCAAACATGGTCCCTCTTCCGCAACGAACGTGCATGCGTGCTTCGTGCTATGATTGCCGTGGTGCCTTGGGGGGGTTTGTAGGCCTAGCGGGTAGTGCAGAGTGTTTGAGGTGGGCTCGTGATGCACGTGAGGGCTACCGGAAAGTGCTTGCACTCAAGGCTTATTGGCTTTCAAAGCACCAGCAGGTTGTAAAAAAACATCTGAAGGAAGGTGGCTCTTTGGATTATGGTTGTTTGCTAGTAGATGTGGAAGGCGTGTACAACCTCCTGCTTCCGGACATCGCAGATGACGGTTGTTCATTTGTGGGTGATGAGGAGGTGGAGGCGTACGTGGAACGCCTACAGGTGAACCGAGACCAAAGTTTGCAGTTTGTGACGCACTTGCGTAACTGGGGCAACGAGGCAGTTCGGTACATGCAGGCGCTAGATGCATTGGAGAGGGGAAGCCTTGTGATTGTGATAGATTTTAAAGAGAAGATACGTGACAAGCAGACCTTCGCACAGCAGCAGCAAGATTACTTTGGGGGCTCATATGCCTCTTTGTTCAACGCCACGGTGTACAGCCGGTAGGGGGATGGGCAGCTTGTGCGCCATTTTTATGATGTGATTCACCCTGCTGACACCCAGCAGGACTCCTTTTGGGTTGAGTGTGCTTTCAGAATCCTTGTTGAGAACATTAGTGCTGATTACCCGTACGAGATTGAGAGCCTTTGCGGGTGGTCTGACAATGGCCCGCATTTTCACAATGCTCTCGTCATTTCACGCACGTTGAGCAAGCTGAAGCTTGCCTTGGGTTGTAAAAAACTGACGTGGAATTTCTTTGAGCCGGGTGAGGCCAAGTCAATTTGCGACTGGCATTTTTCAGTCGTGTTTGGTTCCATCAAGAGGTTTCTGCAGTCGGGTCGTGACATCACCAATGCCGATGACATTTTTGGCATTATCCGTGGCATTGCAAGTACTACGGTCGACTTGAATGTAATTGACAGGAGCCTCGATGACCCTGAGTACCAATCCTTTGTCGACATCTCTTTATTCGAGGAGTTTGTGCTAGATGATGAAGTTACCCCTTGCGCCTGGCGGGTACGCCAGTTGACCGGGGTCGGTGAGCTATAAGTCCTCAAGGATGGTCCGGTGATTAGGAGGCAGTTGAGAGGGCAAAGAGTGAGCGGTGAAGAAGAGTGCCAGTTGTTCATGAATGCCCTTACCCGAGTCCCTAACGGGATGTCCATTCAGGGCTACATGTTGGTGAAAGGCAAACTGTGCAACTCCTCTAGCCATCTCACCGCTGCTGATGCTGCCATGTGCTTGGATTTTCTGAAAGCAGTTCAGCGGACATACGAGGATAGCATTGTCTACATGACTAGTGGGTTCACACGTTGGCCAAGCACATCGTCTTGTGCTAGAAGGCGCAAAAAGCTCATGACAATTTGAGCATAGTGGATGGTGCTGAGGCTGTTTCATAACTGTGCATGTGTCACCCCCTACCCTTGCCCCGCTGCCAGTTCTCTTCCACGGTAATAAAAATTTTCTGGTCTAACTTTATTTGAACTCAACTAATTACTATGAAGGACACAAGCAGTGCAGGCCAAAAAACTAAGAGCACACTTGTAGGAAGGTCATCTAAACACTTCATCTCCTTGATGTAAACACATCCCCGAATCAGGGTATATATATCATCAAACTGACAAGGGCATAAATGTAGTGTCACCTTATCAAGGAGACAACCAACGCAGGCCAGAAGTCGGGAGACTCCGGACCATGCACTTATGTCTACCAATGATTGTCTCTTTTAGTTTAAATTTTAAAATCTCCCAACTGAGTAAAGTTAAATTTAATTTTTAATTTTAAAAGGCAGCATGATCATCAAAAGTTAATTAATCTTATGAGTTAAGTAGTCGCGCGGCCGGGTCCAACATGGTCATGTCAAGGTATGACTTGTCTAATGTGATTGGCTAATAAGTAGGTATTGTATAACCAAGTTAATTCCAATGCCACAAATGGCTGAATGTGGAGGCATGCTGTGCTCAGCCTACCATCATAGCCAGGGCTAGGAGAATGGGTGCGACGGATGTGTTCTTGGACCCGCTCCCTTAGCCAAAATAAAGAATTTGGCTGGCGACACCCCCCCCCCCCCCCTTTTTCAGGGGGGGGGGGGGGGCTGCATCCAAAACCCCCTAACCCCCCCCCCCCCCCCAATTTTCTGTGTGTGTGTGGGGGGGGGGGGTTCGACCCCTTACCCCCCGCCCCCCCAGTTTTGGGGGTGGGGGGTGGGGTGGGGGTCTACCCCCCCCCCCTGTATAGACTAGCTCCGGGAGTGTCGCGGACAGCCAGTTGTAATGGAATGCCTGTCCTCAGTTGGGTTCACGTTGAAAACCAGGAGGTCGACGGCCTTGCAATCCCGCCACACCTCCGTGTTGTGCATTGTATGGAAAGCGTTGGGTGTGGACAGGACGAAATAGTCCTCACCATCCTTGTACTTCACGAAGATGGATCTGGACTCTTCGAGACTCGCTTCGCTGAAAAAAACTCCTTTGAAGATGTTGAACGTGAAATCCGGGTGGTCGGTGATGAAAAATTGTTCGCGCTCTCTGCTAGCTTCATTAAACGCGAATCGGATCTTAATGATGGGATCTACCCGCCACGCGTCCTTTTTCGGAAATTCGTAGTCGGCCAAGCGGCTCTCTAGCCAAACGCGGCCTGTGGGGTGGCCGTCATCCGCATCACTGATCCTGGCAGGATGCGGGTTAGTATCCGCCTGCAGCACTCCATGATCGTAGTCGTCGTCAACAAGGCTGACAGCCCTTGAGGCCGACATGGATTCGAGGATTTCAGAGATGGATGATCGGTTACCGGCAGTGGCAGTCGGTGAAGCGGCCACTCAGCACCCCTTTTTGAGTTCTTGAGTGACGGTGCTAGAGAATTCCCGCCTCACAATTCCCGCCCGGGAGAATATTTTAATATATATATATATATATAAAACTTGGGGGGGCTGACCCCCCCCCCCACCCCCCCACCCCCGGAAACGGGGGGGCGGGGGGTGGTATACACTAGCTCCGGGAGTGTCGCGGACAGCCAGGTTGTAGGTGCACTTACATCCAAACTGCTACGCCGCGATTGCTAGAGAAATCACGTCGTTTCGTGGACCAGCAGCCCCGTCTGTTATTGCACACTCTGTGGTAACATAAAACTAGGTGGCCCCTTTGCTCGAGCTAGCGTGCCGTCAGCCCCTCACTGCCTAGCCCTAGCCAAATGGATTTGCGTGCGCCTCAGTCCATGCACCTAGTCGTTTGCCATCGGTTTTGGCGCAATATTTGAATTTTGCGCAAGGACTTGGATCCTGACGGGGTGATTCCAGACTTGTTGCAAAAGATTACAATCATACAGATTGTCCATTCATTCCAGACTCCCAAGCTAGGGGCCGCCGTCAATTGTAGTCTGAACAGTACGGCAAACAGTTACGATGCCATGCCAGCAGCAAGCGGTCCCAACCAAGCGATACTAGAGAGTCATGTCAGTTGTCTTTTTACTGGTTTTGTCAGTCAGTTATTCCTAATGTATGGCAAAATGCAAACTTCTACTCGGGGCGAGGTGTAGTAGCAGCGAGATCGGAAGGGGACGTTGGCAGGGGGGGGGGGGCGGGAAGTACGACGGAGGCCACATACCGTACGTAGGTATTGTCACAAAGCGAGTGACTGACGATAGTAAAGGGCCTCGAATGACGACAGTAATGTCGATGGCACTGGTGAGTGATGACAGGAAGGGCGACAGCAAGTTACCAGAATTTGCGACGTTGATGAGACTTTGCGAATTGCGAGCCCTCATTGCAGCGGTTGCGCGGGTGTTACCGTTGAAGTTGAAGTTAAAACGATGCGAAAAGAAAAGACCTTGACTTACACATCATGCTCTGCCCTATCCACGCTGCAGAGGTGGGAAAGGTGGAAGGGAGCAGCGATCGGCTCGCAACTGGTCAAGGCGGGATTATGTGCCTTTTGATTTCCAGCAATGTCGCTACTGTATGAACGACGTGGTGGTTGGGATAGGAGCATAGGCTCACTGATGACCGTCGCGATTTATGCAGCCACTAGGGCGTCGTCTTGAATGAACTCAGGAGCGACCTCGGACAAGGCTACAAGCAGCCATCGGGGGAGAAACATAGGCATGGTCCAGAGTAAAGTTTTAATCAATCTGTTGGCTCAGTGGTTGGCACAGCACATTCGGACATCCTCAAGCTGCCCACTCTTTACCAGTTGAGGTGAGCAAGGAATTCTTCGTCAGAAATACTAACAATTTTTCATCGACTTTAACATGCGTGCCGTACACACGTGGCGTTCTCACGTATCGCCCTAGGGCCAAGGCTGCTATGGGCCGCTCGGTTTCATGCCAAGTTAGCCGTGCTTGCCATGAATGCTGCAGCAGGTTCACTATCTCATTCGTACAAGGTCAGTAGACTATGCAAACGACATCTGATTTAGTTTTCATGAAGGGCATAACATGTTCAGATTGAGAGTAGCATGTATGACATGGGCTGCTCTTGCGCCACTTTCCTTGTCTTAACCGACTGATTCTCTGTTTATGCTTTCGGTCGTTATACATTCATATGTGTGCATCTGTGTTGCCATTGTGGTGTCAATTTTGCGCATGTACTTGTGATGCCTGATACCGTTGGACTTGCACGCGGCCCCATCGCATGTGGCAGCGACAAGCTCTTGGTCGCCTGTCCAGCGCGGCGAATTCTCGATGGTGAGCAACGGTGATCATTATTTATGTAGTGCTCATTCCTCAAATTATCAACGTGCTGTGCCTGTCAGCCACCATTGGAATATTTTCCTTGTTCTTCCAGCTTCCGTGCATGATTTTTTTGTAGCCCGCTGGTCATGCTCTCAGCTACAAATAGTTGGCATTATTCGTGCAAACTCCTTTGCTGTCGGTAGAACCTTCTTTGCAATCCTGTAGCCTTGGTTGACATTCGTGGCATTGCTGGATTATATCTCGCTTTCTTGCATGGGTAGCATCTTCGCATATTTATCCTTTTTGCTCAGATCACAGCCTTTTATCATTCCCTCCCCCCCACGACCCACCCTGAAGGCCTGAACAACTCCTGTTAGTGTCAAGTGCAGACGTAGAGCCTTCAGTCTCGTTAGATTTCATCATACCTGTACGGGGCATATTTTTTGTTGATTGGCCTTGCTTTGTCTTGGCACTAATAAGGTGTTCCTTTTTTATCGCCGTATGAACCATACAGAGATTGCAATGAAGTAGATTGCGAGGCCTGTTGGCATGTTAGAGAAACTTTGCGACTCGAGGATTCCTGGGTGTGCAGTTTCCTACAACTCGTGAGGCATGTAGATACAATTTAGGTGAACATCCATGGCCAACTTTTTTCTCGAGAACCCCTGTCTCTCTCTTGGCCCAGTATTTCACCTTCTTTGTCCTAAAACTAGGCCGGTACTCATAGATAGCCACGCGCCTACTGCAATCTCGCCCGCATCCTTACATACAAGTGAATTGAAGTCATGCAAAGTTGTTGGCACGTCCACAGCGTAGCGTTCATCTCCTACAAATTTTTGTGTGTACCAATGTGTGCTTTGCCGGATGATGTATTTTTGTCTTGCATGCAGGCAAGATACCTAACATGCCGGGCCGGGCAGGTCTGTCAGCCCAACACGGCGAGAGGCCACATGCGGATGCAGATTTTGAAGGCTCTGAGCCTTGGTCACATTGCCGTAGCACTCCAGAGTGTCCTCTGATTGTTTCTAGAGAGTCATCCAGTTATTTCAGCAATGGTGGCTTGGACAACCCTAGTGATGGTTTCAGTGATGATGAGGATGATGACTTTGATGACGAGGACTGTTGAGCCCCGTTGTACTCGTCGGCCCCGTTGTACTCGTCGGTCCCGTTGTACTCGTCGGTCCCGTTGTACTCGTCGGTCCCGTTGTACTCGTCGGTCAACAGATTTTATATTGCATTTGTGAGATGATTGTGGGTGTCCATTTTGCACACCGCCCACAGCCATGCTTGAGTGCACCGTTCCTTGTGTGTGTATCAATACAGTGTGTGCTCGTATTTGATCAGTTGTGCCATTTCATCGGGTTGTTGCATGCCATCTGAATATGTCCACCCCCCGTTGCCATTTTATCATACTAGTGTTGTGAGCTCAGAGCGATGGATGCATGATGTAGTGTTGTGATTTAGTGTAGATATTGGCGAGGCCACCTTTGATCAGCATGATGGATGCTTGGCCAGCGATGAGTCGGAGGCTGACACTTCATGACCATGATGACGATTGCCCTGAATGTTCAATGTTGGTGTTTTTTTAACCCATAGTCCGCTGACCCATTTTTGGCTCTTTCATACCCCTGAAAATGAAAAAAATCATAACTCTCAGGCCACAACTCCAAATACCCCCAACCAAGATGCTAGGAGTATCTACACTTCAAGGGCTTTCAGAATATGCAATAATACCTTGGCTTTATCAAAGCATTTGGATGATAGCTCTACTCAAATTTGGCCAGAAGACGATTTTTTTTTTCGCAAGGAAAAGTCTACCCCCCCCTTAACTTCACAGGAAGGGTAGGGAATCTCAATACCAACATTGGACAACTTAGTTGGATAGTCCAATGGGGGGTTCCTTGGGTCAGACCACCCGGAAAACCCATTACCCCTATATAACGTGCTCATACATGTGTGTGGGTTACACGCGTGTAAACAACTATCTATGACATGCAGCACAATAATGCATTATAACAAGCTATCAAAGGCTGCCAAAGGTGCTAGAATACAAACACGTTGCCTACCTGCACTGACGGAGTGGTATACTCCAGAGAAATGCCCAAAACTGGGCACTTTCAGGGCTAATACCACTCTTTACAACAGGCATGGAACTTGCTGAAATATGCATGGATAAAATCGTCATTCATAATGCATGGGATACGTATTCCGCTGCAAACAACACGCAAATACGTTGTCGTACCTGGCTCGTTCATGCCCTACCCGGATTCCGCTGGCCGGGACCCTCATATCTCACACATACTGATGCTCCACAGGCAAAGGCCGCCATAGCCGCATACTTCATGATCCACCATGGCTACCAGGTCGATGTTCCGTGCAAAGATGGCCACTAAACTAGTCCGCATTCTCAGCAAACGCTGCAGCTGACGTCCCTTACCCAAACCGGATGCCCGGGCTGGCGCAGATTGCCCGGCCATAGGGAGAAAATCGACCTATGACAAGCTATGACTCATCTGGAACTGACGACCAGGAAAGTCATATTTTCCTACCTGTATTTTCCTAACCCTATAAATCTGGCGGTGCCTGACCTACGAAAATCATGCATCATCATTCTGAGCAACATTCTGAACTGTTTCAAGCCGTGAGACGCAAAAATTTCGTGACGGCGACACGTTGGCAGCCATATCTCATTACGCGCGCGCGAGAGCGAAATTTGCCCGCCAAAGTCACGTGATACATTCTCAATGCACGTTGTAATTATTACCAGGCTATGGCGAATATTACCCCCAAACCTATGCATCACCTTCGTCCCTAAGTGTTCCCGGACCCACCGGACCACTGACATCCGTCACAGGTGGCGCGGCGCTCACGGCGCAGCGCGAAATTCGACCGTTAGTCAAACTACCCGACAGGTCGGGTAGTTTACGGACTATGGGTTAAACATCCCAGTCGATACTTTTGCAATAAACCATGTCTTCCATGGCTCATGACAATTGGGTGCATTTTATCATGCACATGAGAGTGTTTCCAGCCTGTTTTGTAAGTTCCTTTCAGTAACCCCCTCTGGTTTTTCAAGTTGTCACCTGGAACTGAGAAATTTCTCAGTGGCGAGTTCTTGGTGTCATCCTTTGCAAGCTTGCCCCGTACCACTGCACCTGTTGCCTCTCCTGGCATTGCCACCTTGCCGTGTCCCACCTTAGCCTTTTCCTTCTCCATCTCTACTGCGGCACGCACTTCCTTGCTGCGGATGTGTACGTGTGCATTATGCGTGCTTTGTGATATATCACTTCCCCTGAGTGGTTGTGATTTATCACCTTGTCACATTTTGTTTGTCTGTGGCGGCTTGTGACATTTTATGACACTTTGACATTTTGTGACATTATCACATAATGTGATGGTTTTATCACTTTTGTCACGTTTTGTCACAATCATGACATGTCTTGGTCACGATTTGTCACAGATTTCTCAAATTTTGTCACATTTTTTCACATTTTGTCACAGAATAGTCACGGAATGTCACAAAAGTGATATTTTGTGATAAAATTATGTCACAAAATGTCACACCCCCCTTCTTGGTGCGTGCCACGCGTGCGTTTGAGGACTACGCCACCAAGTTTTCTATGACTGTCGCGAAAGTTCGACCAAAGTATGCACGAGGACAGCAAAACAAGTGCAAACATTTCACCCATTCGACAGCTGGGGACCTGTTGATCCGCACGAGGCGAGAATGGATACATGAATTACGTGTTCCTATGGCGACACCAATGTCGACGATATCTACAAAGTAAATGGCACGTGCAATATTGCATAGTTATCTATCAGTAATGCAGATTGTAACACAATTTCTTCTTCGAAAAACAATGCATGAATAAGCACACACGACCTTACGAACGCAGCAACCCTCGCTCCTTCTTCCCTTCGATCGAGCATCCCAACGACAATGGCTGCCAGGCGCGCAGGACGTCACAACCTTCCACCCGCAAACGCCCCCAATGTGCCGGTCATGAGTACCGTCGCCGTTGCTCCGGCGCATATTGAGAAGGCCAAAGAGAAACTGGAACGCATTCTCTACGGCGTCGATGAAGAAATTCGCCCAAATGGCCCCATCACGCCGGCGGAGATAAACCGCATCATCGACGCAAGGAGGTTGATGGTGGGCGGGGCGCCTGGCCCCATATACGTGCACGTCGCATGGCGTCGTGGGGGGGTGCCCTGGGAACCCATGTCCCGACTTACCGCCGAATGCAACGCTTGCGTAATGCGCCTCCTAAACAACCGGCATTGGCGAGGTACCCAACAGATTACGGTGTCGAGGAGGAAATTCGCGAAGACGGTCCCCCGCAGAAATCAACCGCGTTATCGACGCCAGGAGGCGGATGGTGGGAGAAGCACCTGGGCCCATCTACCTCCAGATTGCATGGCGTCCGGGGGGCGTCACCTGGGAGCCGATGTCCCGGCTGACGGCTGAGTGCAACGCGTGCGTGATGCGACTTCTCAACAATCGAAATTGGCGAGGAACGCAGCAGAATGCACCGGGCCGGGCGCCACTGGACCGCGCCTTCCTTGACGATCAATGGCGATTTAAGATCGCCAGACAGATGAGGCGCCGCTACCCGCAGTGATTTTCTTCGACCACGGGTACAGGCTGGGGGTTCAAGCGCCTCATC
This sequence comes from Mesostigma viride, assembly GCA_009746045.1. Classification (NCBI taxonomy): domain Eukaryota; kingdom Viridiplantae; phylum Streptophyta; class Mesostigmatophyceae; order Mesostigmatales; family Mesostigmataceae; genus Mesostigma; species Mesostigma viride. The sequence goes on from RPFO01001175.1 coordinate 75,560, forward strand.
TGTCTGGCGATCTCGAATCGCCACTGATCGTCAAGGAAAGCGCGGTCCAGTGGCGCCCAGCCCGGTGCATTCTGCTGCGTTCCTCGCCAATTTCGATTGTTGAGAAGACGCATCACGCACGCGTTGCACTCAGCCGTCAGCCGGGACATCGGCTCCCAGGTGACGCCCCCCCGACGCCATGCAATGTGGAGGTAGATGGGCCCAGGTGCTTCTCCCACCATCCGCCTCCTGGCGACGATAACGCGGTTGATTTCTGCGGGGGTTATCGAACCGTCTTCACGAATTTCCTCCTCGACGCCGTAAAGGATGCGCTCGAGCTTCTCCTTCACCTTCTCAATCTGGGAGAGAGCAGCTGCGACGGTTCGCAATACAGGGACGTTAGGGGGGTTGGGTGGTGGAGAATTGCGTCTACAGCGCGCCTTGCAGCCATTTTCGATAGGCTTGTCGGATGGAAGGAGTGATGGGTGCTGCGTTAGTGGGGTCGTTTGCGCTTATTCATGCATTGTTTTTCGAACCGAAAATTGCGTTACGATCTGCATAACTGATACAAGTGGATCCGATATTGCACGTGCCATTTACTTTTTGGCTATGATCGACATTGGTGTCGCCATGGAAACACGTAAATCATTTTTCCATTCAGGCCTCGTACAGGTCGACAGGTCCCAAGCTGTCAAATGTCGAAATAATTGCACTTTGTTTGGCTGTCCCCGTGCATACTTTGGTCGAACCTTCGCGACAATCACGGAAAACTTTGTGGCAATGTCCTATGGCATGCGCGTGGTACGTTCGACGCACGCCAAGTGCGGGAACTACATTTGGAACGGTCGTTAGTATCCAGGTCAAATTTGGGTATGAATTCAGCGAAAATGGGAAAAGTCCTGAGGCCAATTTCGCTCAAGGCTGCTACAGTGGCACGTAGAGGTACTAGGCCACGGTACGACCAGATGCGTGGGAATGCGTTGTACTACATCCGTACGCCTTATGAGAGTGTGGACGCCAGATTTGTCGTTTGTACAAAAATGCCCACTCGGCCGTACCACTTTGGCACGGAGAAAACGCGCTTTTGTGGCAGGTTACCATACACCATGGAATATTCCGCTGACACATGGAGTCTGACAAAATCTGGCCGTCTGCGCCATGTCAGACCGCATGTCACCTGAATATTCAGCGTGGACATCGAGTCTAACACGGCAGTGCCACGCACAGGCCATTCTACTACATGATTCTGTTGCGGGACCGTACGGACACCGTATCTCGACATTGTACTACATTTCAACTACATCCGCGCGTCGTGTACTAAAATGAACTACAGGGAAGTACCGCCTGAGTGTCATGGACACAATTGTAATACGCTTGGCCACACTTCTGCCCAAGCCTTTTCAAATGTCAAATGCAGCTTGACCTGTGCATTGAAGAACCATAATGTACACCTACTCAGCGCACCCAAGTGCATGCAGGTGGTGCATGCCGGTTGGGTTGAGGTACGAGCGTTAGCTCACGCATGCTGCATGCCACTAACCCCTCAACCGTCCACATGATCGTGCCGATTTTCAACAGCGAGTTTTTCTCATGCCTCACGTTCGGCACGATTTTGTGTGCCATGTAGGGATTTGGCGGGAAGGTTTTGGCTGGAACCAACTAGACCACCGAAAAGATCTAGACTCACTCTATCGGTCTATCCGTAGGACACTTGTCTGGCCGTATTTGACCACCGTATCAGGGTGGAAACCATGGTCGAAGTCACGGGGGTATTGGGGTGCACAGCTGTCTGAGTAGGGGAAAAACCCATTTATTTTTAGCACCAGCTGATGGGTCCTTGGGGCAGTTAAAATTTTTAGTGTTTGTATCCCATCCTAACTGAAAAATCTATCTACAAAACCAACCACAGGGTCAACTCATCGAGGAAAGGGGTCTATCATCCATTATAAGGGTGTCACCGCGCACACTCACTGTAGCCCCCTGAGGGGGGGGCTATTTATAGAGCAGGGCGGCCTAGCAACTGGGACCACCCACTATACCCCCAGGTGGGCCCTAATATGGTTATCCTTGGTTCCTAGTATGGTTCCTAGTATGGCCTAGTATGATCTAGTAGGCTGAATGGGGGGACCTACGGCATACATTGCAACTCGTGACTCATCTTAGTCACGAGTCACAGACGGTGGAGGGGCTATAACTATAGCAGGGACAGAAAGATAGAGCCAACATGTATGCCATCACAAAAGATATTCAACAAGGGGAGATAATTTATGACATGCCCCCGCGTTGCAAAGCAAGGTCAAAGTAACAAGGGCATTTCTGACGCGCAAATGGTCAAGGCGGTGGCTGACAACCAAGATGTCAGCCTATATATAACAAGGACATGTTAGTCACCTGATCCTCGCAGTCCAAGCTCATCCCTTTGAAGCCGAGCCCTGCCTTGGGAGGGTCGAGCAGGTACCGGACTAACTCTAGGTGGCCTCCCAGCACAGCGGCGTGAAGCGCGGTGTGCCCTTTCTGCAATGACCCGATTTCAAAAAGCAACATACATAAGAACAAACATACAAAAACAGGATGCAACATGTATTGAGACAGCATACCTAGGGTTTGTGTTAGCAACCACTTTTCCAAAGGCCACTATTAACATCCTTTCACACAAAACTAACAATGCTTACTGTTGTACACAGTGTGTTTAGTAAGGGTTTTTGGCACGCGTCAGTCGGCTGACGCGCCGCCGTTGGCAGAGCGTCAGACGGCTGACACGCCGCCGTTGGCGGCGCGTCGGACGGCTGACACGCCGCCGTTGGCGGCGCGTCAGCCCATAGCAGTTGGGGGCGGGGCCCAGCTAGGGCCTCCCTGTAAGGCGGAACTACCCTCATGCCTCAAGTAATGTACCGGAGGATGGGGGATGGGGGCGTGGGGCAGTCACATAATAGTTACCCTAAGGGCAACAAAACTTTCAAAACATTTTTTGTTATCAAAATCAGCTTGAGATTTACATGGTAAGTGATTGGTACCTGATGCATCAAGCTCAAACAAAAGCTAGCACGTCTGGATGTGTATAAAACAAGAGCCCTTAGCTACAGATTATAAGACAAACTGTCTAGCCCCTGGATCCATTGTTGTCAAGACTCAAGACAGGTACCAGTGCTGAGTGCACCTCCCGGGGCATGTCTGGACTGTTCAGCGGATTTCGTTGCCTCGGACTTAGATGTGGACGACCTTTTCCTCTTGTTCCGCCTTTCTAGCTCCTTCACGGCCTTGTTTACATCGACGAGAGCGGGACTACTGGGTCCTGCCCCGTCGGCGGTTTGCCTCTTGAAATATGACGAAATCGCCACCGAATGAAACCTTTTTAGGAACCCGTCTCCTTTCGACCCCATGGCCAGATGTGCCCAAAGCCCCAAACCTCGCTGAAGATCCGCGAGTAAGGTACAAGGCGATGTAATGCGGAAATACGAAAAAATATTGCGTAGACTTACATATAGGCCGCTGGGGCTGATTGAGGAATTTTATTTCCTACCGCCTCAGCATGATACCTAAACCGATGCAACCCGCAGGTTGCAAGAAAAGTAGAAAACGCTCCTACGAAATAGCAGTTGCTATTAAAATGCATCCATCGTAAGTTTACGTATGCTTTGCTTACAAAGTATCCGCTAGCGCTGCGATGGCTATCGCCACCTCGGTGGCTGCACCCAATAATTATGTTGTCTCGCGTTGGCAAGCCAGGCAGACGGGCCGGCAGGTCTTAGCATACAGGCACCGAACGTTCCAGAGGTGAGGTTCCACACGGCCAAGTGCGGCCCGCATTTCAGTCAGTCACAGTCAGTTTCAGTGCACGAAAATCTCAAGTACGATTCGGTGGGCCTGGATGGGCTTATACTTAAGACTATGTACGAAAAATACCCATAGTCGCGACGAATAGAGGTCAAGACGTGGCGAACCTGTACCCAGGCACAATATATTGACGTGCCTGACGCGTGAGGACTTGGTGCACGTCAGACGACTGACGCGCAGCCTAAATTTACGCGTCAGTAGCCTGACACGCGGCCAAAATTTACGCGTCAGTAGCCTGACGCGCGGGGTAGCCTGACGCGTAAGAGCTGGCGCGTCAGCCCGCTGACGCGTGCGTCACGTTACTAAACACACTGGTTGTACAAAAGAAAACGTTGAATAATTTATACTTAACCCATAGTCCGCTGACCCATTTTTGGCACTTTCATACCCCTGAAAATTTAAAAAATGAAAAAACACACATGCCACAACTCCAAATACCCCCAACCAAGATGCTAGGAGTAGCTAAACTTCAAGGGCTTTCAGAATATGCATTCATGTCCCACGTAGCTCCCACAAAAACCAGCATCTTCATTAAAACAATAAGTGGAAGCAGAAATGTGACACTATTGACATGCCCGGAGGCACGCCGTTCAAGGCCCTTCATGAAGTACGTTGCCCTAGAGGCAACCAAGACAAGGGTGGGTGGGTGGGGAGCAAAGAAAGAGGCCGACAAACCCAGCCTGAGCGGCTTTTAGTCACAAAACCTCCCTTATCCCTAGCTAACTGACGTCATTAAACCCTTATGTTCAGTGATGCTAGTAAGACGCTAACCGTACAGACCGGGGGTAGAATATCCCGAATCTGCACGGCTAGTATTAAATACTGCGTAGGTTGTTCTTTTCAGGGGCACTGCACCTCACGCCCCGTTCCGCCCGGGTAGAATCAACCCAAGCGCGGAACGCACATTTTAGTTAATCCATTTTTCAACCATGCACTATACTGCATCTACTAATCACAAGAGCTCTAGCCAAAAAGCTACGAGAAAACACTACGACCTAAGCCGCTCAATCAGCGGCCTCTTGTTCCCGCATTCACGTATAGAAGAAACTCCGTTCAAAGAACCCCGATTCATGTCCCACGTAGCTCCCACAAAAACCAGCATCTTCATTAAAACAATAAGTGGAAGCAGAAATGTGACACTATTGACATGCCCGGAGGCACGCCGTTCAAGGCCCTTCATGAAGTACGTTGCCCAACCACCCCCGCCCTGGCTTTCCCTTGAAGCCGCACTCCACCTTGCTCGTTGTCACAAGTGACCGCCCTGCCGCAAAACGGGAGCCCCCCCACATCGGGAGGCGTGTGCCCGGCGGCTGTGGATGCATGGCCAGGCCCAAAAAGGCCCAGCCCATTTGCACTTCGATTGCGCACGGCCAACCTATCATGACCCCTCTCGGGGCCCCGGGTCGGTACCGCTATGGCCGTCTCCCCATAGACCCGGGGTGCTTTGAGAAAAAACGTGGACCTAGCTCAGGCCCGCCAGCCCGGATGCCCGAGGCCACAGCCCAGGGCACCTGGCTGAACGAGAGTCCGTTCAGCCAAGACCGCATTCCCCCCCGAGGTTTCTATGCGTGGGGAAAAAATTTCTAGCTTAGGCGCTTTCCCTATCCCCGTCCCCAGCCCCAACCACCCCCCCCTCGGCGGAAGGCAATTGCAAAGTTTGCTGGCCAGCAGCAATCTCCAAAGAAAAAGCCTCAGGCCGCGGACCGAGACACGGGTCGCCAGTGCCGGCCATCCGGCTCCAACCCGGGGTGCAAGCATCCCCAGGTACGGAGCACCAGCTCGCGCACTGGGCCGACCGAGCGACAAGTGAGCACCTGTCACGGCACCCGGCCCACCAAAGACCCCAAGCTGGGGAAAAGGTGCGGACCGGAGGTAATCATTTTCTTTTCTTTTAGTTAACCGGGCGAGGAACTACGCCTGGCCGGTTAACAACTGAAAGTCTCACCACTGGCCAAGTGGCCGGTGCAACCAGTGCTTTTGGGATTTTGCTGCGCAGCCCCCATAGCTGCGGCTGCCGCCGCAACGACAACGAGCAAAGAAAGAGGCCGACAAACCCAGCCTGAGCGGCTTTTAGTCGCAAAACCTCCCTTATCCCTAGCTAACTGACGTCATTAAACCCTTATGTTCAGTGATACTAGTAAGACGCTAACCGTACAGACCGGGGGTAGAATATCCTGAATCTGCACGGCTAGTATTAAATAATGCGTAGGTTGTTCTTTTCAGGGGCTCTGCACCTCACGCCCCGTTCCGCCCGGGTAGAATCAACCCAAGCGCGGAACGCACATTTTAGTTAATCCATTTTTCAACCATGCACTATACTGCATCTACTAATCACAAGAGCTCTAGCCAAAAAGCTACGAGAAAACACTACGACCTAAGCCGCTCAATCAGCGGCCTCTTGTTCCCGCATTCACGTATAGAAGAAACTCCGTTCAAAGAACCCCGAATAATACCGTGGCTTTATCCAAGCATTTTCCAAGCCGAGCTCCAATCAAACTTGGCCAAAAGACGATCTTTTTTCCCCAAGGAAAAGTCTACCCCCCCCTAACTTCCCAGGGAGGGTAGGGCAGTGTCAGTCTATAGGCCAGCTGAACCAACATAGCCATGCGTCCATGGCATCGTCTCTGTTCAACAAAACCCTGGTTGGCAAATACGTCGGCGGAGTAAACACCCCGGGCCTGAAAATACGAGTGTAAATGTCGGGCCTCAAAAATACGTCGGGCAAAAAAATTAATTGAAAGAAGTTTGAGGCAATTTGCATGGACAGACATGAAAAAAGATTATTGTGAACAAAGATGGCCATAATGATCAATGAGAGCGTAGTGATATGCCTTCAAGACGCATATCCATACCGGGCGCTGCACACACCTACAGGCATATGTAGTCCGTTACCAGTTGACTCCCCTGATTTCAGAAAATATAAAAGAAGGTGGAGTTCTAGACTTATGTCAAATATAACCGGCCATGGCAATTTGTAGAGGACCTCAAGGCCTTTCTTTTGAGTCTAGAACGTGTCAGTTTTGATAAGTGTTGCGACAGCTATAGCAGTTACAACGCTGCAATATTGCCCCAAGTCTGGAAGGCATATTTTTCAAAAAAGAGTATTTCTGTGGGGCCGCTAAAGTAGACACATTCACGTTTTTTTTCGGCTCAGTACGGCGTATTTGCCAACCCGGAACGATGAATATGGGCCCCAGCATGGCATTCTCGGTAAAAAAAGCATGTTGTCTGCAGATTGAGCATAGCTTCCTGTAATGATGGCTTTCAATTTCATAAAAACATTTTAGGCCTACCGATGCTATGTAGGCCCAAAATATTTTTATGAAAATGAAAGCCATCAGGCTACCAATACTTTAATACTTGGGCCCCATAAACATGTGCATTTGTCCCATTGAGGAGAGAGAGAGAGAGAGAGAGAGAGAGAGAGAGAGAGAGAGAGAGAGAGAGAGAGAGAGAGAGAGACAGAGACAGAGAGAGACACAGAGAGAGAGAGAGAGACAGAGAGAGAGAGAGAGACAGACAGAGAGAGAGAGAGAGTGTGAGTGTGTGTGTGTGTGTGTGTGTGAGAGAGAGAGAGAGAGAGAGAGAGAGAGAGAGAGAGAGAGAGAGAGAGAGAGAGAGAGAGAGAGAGAGAGAGAGAGAGAGAGAGAGAGAGAGGAGTTTGTGCTTCATGCCTGCAAACAGCAGCCATGAAAAGCAACGCGACTATCGTTGAGTATAAAAGAACAAGGGAACTTTCTAAACAAATAGTAGTACGGCCTAGTAAGAGGATGGCATCACACACTTTTGCGAAAACATTTCCCATGAAAGCAAGGCAAAATAAGGTTGCCCCATACATACGTGGTCCCTTAGGTACGAGCGCTTGTTCTTGTTGTCCACAAGGTACTTGACCACTCCAGGTGACCGCCCCGGGCAGCACAGTGAAGCTCGTTTCGGTAGCCCGAGTCCCGCCCCTGCATGTTCAACCACAAGGTCAAGTAAATGATGCATGCATGAGTGGCTCCAACGATGCATCGTTGTATGGTTCCACGTTGTAAGGACCCAACAAGATTTCCAAAACAATGGGACAAAGCAATGATAAAAGGACACTGGAATGTTGTTTTGCGCATGGTATGCTGTTTCCAATCTGGGATGAAACAGATTGCACACGCATTTCACCGACGAACATTTCGAGCGAGATTTCTGCCTGCAGCACAGCGCTTGATGAGTAACATCAATGCCACAGAAAATTAAGTATTTCGTTGTAACCTCGGCTTCTAGTCCAAGACTAGGCACTACCCGGTACAACACTGCAACAGCTTTCGGTCGCATCGACACCACACTGGTTGTAACCCAGAACACAGCACTTTGGACAGGCAGCACTCAGCAGTCAACCACACCTCCGGTAGGCACTTGTGAAATGCATACCAACTCCAACATGGCAGAATTTTTTCTCGGTGCAGCTGGCCAACATGGTGCTAGAAAACGAACCAAGACCTGCACACCAAAATCCACGAACCAGCCTTTCTAGTTTCCACGTGGGCTTACCTGGCACGAATGTCTTGGAGACAACAACGGGTGAAACATTACTCATGCACCACGAATAACGGATACGACAGGGCACCAGGCTGCTCACCCGCAAACTGCTACTGCGTATCTTTAACGACAACTACGGCTGAACATGCAGGTGTACATATACGACCAGCATGCAGTCAAGGTTCGCATGGAAGAACATGTGCTACTTTCCCGCGTGCCGCTCTGACAAGGATTCACGCAATGCGTACTGGGCTTAGCTTACCGCGTATCAAAATTTGTCGAGTTCGCTTTGGAATGATGCTGTACATTTTCTCAGCTACAGTCCCAAGATGCAGAAACATGAGAAGAAAGATTAAGCTGGCCAAATTGAATGCATTCCAGGTTGGCAAATACGTCATTTGAGTATATACGCTGGACCTGGAAATACGAGTCTATACGTTGGGCCTCAAAAATACGTCGGGCAAAAATACGTGCCTAATGACTATGTATTCAAATAAGCTTGAGGTTATTTCCATGGAAAGACATGAAAAAAGATTATTATGAACAAAGATGGCCATAGTGATCAATAAGAGAATAATGATACGCCCTCAAGACGCATATCCATGCCGCTGCACACATACCTACAGGCATATAGCGCCAGCTTCAGGCTTAAGAAAGGGTTACGACCGATCCAGGGCTGCGATCTTAAACCTAAAATCGAATCCAGGGCTGACAATCTTAAACATACATACGCATATGCACCCCTACCTGGCTACCTCACGTAGCGCTGACCGCTATGTAGCACCCTTTAGTGCCTGGCACTACAAGATATTTTCGGCAAAACCAGCCCTGCAATCTTAAACCGATTTCCAAAATCCAGGGTCTCACGATCTTAAACCTGAAAATCTTAAACCTCAAGCTGGCGGTGCAGTCCGCTACCACTTGACCCTCCATGATTTCAGGAAATATAAAAGAACTTGGAATTTACTCATGTCAAATATAACCATGGCAAGTTGTAGTGGACCTCAAAATCTTTCTCTTGAGCCAAGAACGGGTCAATTTTGAAAAGTCTTGGAAACGTTATAGCAGTTACAGCGCTGCAATTTTGCCCCCAAGTCCGGAAGGCATATTTTT